>JAIUCV010000892.1:0-269660 GCA_026724425.1 Erythrophleum ivorense
CACTATCGTACTCCTAAAGCGTCCCTATTGCTGCCTTCGGTCATGATTCCCGCTGCTACACTAATATTGTGTACCATAGATCAATCTGTGATCTGATTTCCTTCTCAAGCAATCATGACACTATTAAAAACAACAATACATTTTGTCGCAGAAATATCCAATGGGCACATACATGTCATTCCTTTCATCATGTGCTTAAATAATGTAGCATTAAACATGCAAAAGCAGTTCGTATTCTTTCATTTTTCCCCTAAGATCTATATTTGTGTGTGTGTGTGTTATAGCTACATTGTTCTTGCTCTCATTGTATTATATGATACATGTATAAAAACTAAAATACATATAAAAAAGATCTGGATATTACCAGCTATAAAACACAAAAGTTAGCAATTTTGTCTCGCGAAATGGCATTGGGAAATAGGAAAATAGCAAATGGTTTCTAAGATATGGTAGACCAGATAATGTAAGTGGTTTCTAAAATTAGATCATTTGGGGGATAAAATTAACATAACCTAAATCAACCCAAATCGATTACAATATAAAATTGACAAGATCCACTATTTTACAAAACTAATTTGCTCCATTCAATTTGGTTTGTTGTCCAAAACCAAATCCAACTGAACGTTTGAATATGCATAATTAAATTTTTTCTTCCAAGTCATTTCTTTTTTTGTTGTTGTTGTTTCTCATCCTCAATTGACCCAAAAAAAAAATCCTCATCCTCGATAATAATTTAATTAATGAATTACTAAGACAATAATTTTGACATTTAATGATAAATAATTCAGCTTTTTAAGAAATTAAGGTTTTTATAAAATCACCCAAAAATTTAAATGAGGGTACGGTTACGGTTTTAAGTAATACTTCTAAAGTTCATGTTATAAATATGCGCACATATACATGAGAGCGGATGGTTACATTCATGACATGATATTTAGATGAATAATTTTTTATTTTCTTTAAAATCTTTTAATTGTAAAGTGTGATAATTTCTCTATTATGGTATCTCTAAAGTTATATCCATTCCCTTCTTTTTACGTTGATTTTAATGGAGTATGTCTAATTTTTTTTATTTTATATTTGGAGACCTGTATAAAAACTTTCTGTATTCAAAGAAATTACTTAATTATGATGATTTGGTGTATGTTATTTTTGTGGTTGGATGCTCTGTTATGCCTTTAAGCATAACAAAGGGTGTTGTATCTCCTCCAAAGGAGGTCAACGCCTTTTATTTTTAATTTAAAAAAAATTCATTTCTTTTACAAATATTTTTTCAATGTTGCACAATAACTATACAGTCCAACATGGAGTCTAAAATTGGTACTTTTGAGTAACAAAATTAATGGAGTATGAAATAGTTTTTGAAGCACCAAACTCTTTTGGATTATTATTCGTGCCTTTCAATTTTTCTATTTTATAATCTGTTCATAAACAATTTTTTGGGCGGTTATTTGTTCGTAATACATCTTTACATTGCACTAATTTTGAGAAAAAAATACAGAATTTATGAAGAAAAAGAAAGAATTAATCCATGAAAAAAAAATTGTAAAACTACTTATAACTTTGTCCTAAACTGTACTTGTAGTTTTAGGATTATATGGGTTTAAATTGCTTTGAGTTCAACTTGGTAAATTGAATGAAGATAAGAACGCAGTTGCAGTTATACGGTAAGGAAAGGAGCCTCTTCCGATGTAACCATAGAGGAATGAAAATTAGTATTGAGATGGGTGATTGTCATATCATGCGTCTTTTTTTTTTTTCAGTGAAGATTATAGTTGATAAAATTAAGGTAAAACATATTTATATTAAAAAATTTTAAAATTTAAAATTATTTTAAAGGTCACAGTAATTAAAAATTTTAATTTGAGATTTTAAATTATAATTTTTTATACAGTTTATATTTTTATTTCTCTGATTATTTAGAATAGTTTTAAAATCTAAGATATTTTAATATAAATATTTTCAACTTAAAATTTTTAATTATAATTATTTCTTTTCCTTTAGGTATCACTATTCCATCAATCTATCAATGTGAATAATTTCAGTTTGATTGTAGTCCATAAATTGATTATATATAATGCGATAAAAAAGAGATAAAAAAAAAGAAAAAAAATGAGTGTAAAAAGAGAAAATGAACTCTATACACAATCCTGTCATTTTGTGTCATTTTTGCTTTCCAACTATATAATTACAAAAGATCTAATTTAAAATAAATTTTAAAAATAAAACATGTAAAAATTGTATACAATTCTTTCTTGTAAATTTGAAATAGAGAATAACACAAAGGAGCAAGAATGTATAAAGAGCTCACTCCCTCTCTTTTCATTTACTCCTTTAATTCTTTTATATCTTCTCTCTATGAAATTTATAAAAAAATTTACAAAGAAAAAATTGAGGTTTTAGACTCAAAATGCAATGAATTCAACTCACCTATGTTTTCTCTTTCTCTCTCTCTTTCTCTCTCCTCTCTCTTTCTCTCTGTATAAGTTTTTTATATTAAGAATAAAGAGTAAGTTACACTTATTTTCTTAAGAAATATTTAAATTTTATGGTCCTCTTTTGTATTTTAAAAAATTTAGACTCTCCTTCTCTAAAACTAGAAAATTCATTACACTGACATTTCTTATTGTAAAAAATAAACTACAATTACACATATTTTAACCAAAATATTTTCATATTAGTTATTTATAAAATATAAAAAATATTAAATATGCATTTAACTAATACAAAAAAATAGACTTTCTAAATTCCCAAAATACATTAAATTTATAGTGCTTTTTTTTAACACAAAAAAATATTAATCTTTAAATCTTAAAAATATATAATTTAATTTATAAAAAAAATATTTTTTACTTGTTGGTTTTTAAGCATATATACACTTATTTTATTGTTATCCTACTTTTAGCTGATCGAGGATTAAGTAAAACATGTTCAAGAAGAAATCCCCTTACTTTTTGGGCCCGAGTCCACAGGTTTTTTATGGTTAGCCAAAAAATCGTTTTTTATGATGTGGAGAAGAATTTGACATTAGGCTTGAAGCCCAATAAGCATCTCAATCAAAGATCAAAATTCCAACGAGCTTTGCCCAACAAATAAACGCTACCGGCTAAACTACATCTAAATGTGTTGCTTCTGTTGCAATGTTCTATTAGATATATAGTTGTGTAATTTTAACTCATATGAAAAAGTAATAAGAATGAGAGGTGTTAAATGAAAATATTTTTCTTTTTAAAAATTGGGTGTGGAAAAATAAAAATACAGAATTGAAAATGTCAGATTATACAGAGGAAAAGACAAAAGAAAGTAAGAAAAAAGAGGAAGAAAAACGCATAGAAATAGCAGAAGCCTGAGATAGCTGCCTCCTCTATATTAATACGGCTTTGAGGCTATTTAGTATTTTTTGTTCTGATAAAAAAATTCCAATATAAAGCATTCACTTATTGCTTAATTCAAACATACCACATCCCCCACCCTCCTTTGAAGTTACGATACGTATCATCCACTAATTGCATGATGACTTCTACACACATCACTACAGTCTACACTCTCTTAAAATTGTAACTGACACTTTGATATAATATTAAAAATGAGAAAACTTATTTATGCTAAAATAAAAGTTATTTTTGGTGCCTCATTAATAATCCTAGAGAGTTCTTCATTTGTTGACATCTCTTTTAGCTAAAAAAGAATGACATCTTTTTAAAACAAGTTTGAATTTTTTCCAATTCTTTTTTCTCTATTTTCTATCATTTTCAAAGAGAAATAAATATAATATGTAAGGTTCACTTAAGCGGTGGATCCATTGAATGAATGAAATATATTCAAATGATAGATTTTATTTGAATATATAAAATCTATTTAAAATGGGAAGGATCTAAATTCAGGAAAAAAGAAAAAGAAAAACAAGATGGCACAAAGTCCAAGACAAACTACAGCATATATAATTTATGAATAGTGATTTACAATAATAACACTTTCAAAGTTTTCATATATATATATATATTAAGAATTATATTTCCCTAGTATGAATAGGTTCTATTTGGCCCATCAACCAGTAGATTATTGTGAGAGAATAGATCTCTCAAGTTTGATGAACCTATGATTCAGTTAATCAAATGATGCATTTGTAGTTGATGATAGAAGGATCTTCATTTTGCTACCTTAATCAACAGTTTTCCTTACATGCATCTAAGATACCTTCACAGCGATGCAAGAGCATCAGTTTCAGGCATGTTGGTAATGAGAATCATTTAGTACATAAAAAGAAATAAAAAATAAAATAAAACAATAATTGTAATGAATGAAAATGTTCCTTATATTCTTATTTTAAAAAAATAATAAAAAATAAACATTATTAAATAATAAATATAAAAATATAGTAAATGTTACACACAATTAGAAAATAGAAGATTACGAGGATGTTGTCATAATGTGACCATGATTCCGATCTTAATCTCAGTGTATAGTTGCTTGTAGTGGACAAAATCATAAAGCCGTTTCTTATTTCTGTTTCTTTTTTTTGGGGGAAAAAAATTAGAAGATGCAGGAGAAGCAGATAAGATCATAATTATATTATTTATATTTGGAGAAACACAGATCATAATCATATTATGGGGTTTTGATCTTTGAAGCTGTTCAATTTGCGTCAGCGCCCCCAAGATAGCTTATACTGCAATTGAATTAAGTGTAGTTATGTTAGTCAACCCAAACATGATAAGTACAACAACCTACACACCAAACAAGATAACGTTTTACTTTGTCATATAAGCATAAAAAATTTGGCTAACTGTTACACCACACCTTGACATATTTGGTATAATTGAGTTTTAAATTGAGCTGCTTGAAAAATTGATGAATTGAGATATAAAATGTATTTGATTAAGGAAAATCACATGGAAAATTTCTCGATAAACCCACTAAAAGGGATTGTTTAGGGGAAATGAGCATGAACAGTTGAGCCCATCTTTTGTAGCTATGCCATCCATTCAATCAACTGCTTATGTTTAGGAATACTTAAGAAGAGTTTGAGTTCTTCTAAATTTAAATTTCCAGCTGTTGGATTACTTTAAAATTAATGATAAATAATATTTTATAATTATGTACAAATCTCATTAACAATCCAACAACTATAGATTTTGAGTTTTTTAAAATTTAGCTCTTTATAATCTTTTCAAATTTAGTGAAAAAAAGCTCTTTGATAGAGTCGTTTTTGGTAGTTTCAAACATTCTTATGTCATTCAACAATTTAAATAACAGCTACACTCAATATTTTTTTTTAATGACACTACACTGGAAAAATACCATAACTATGATTCTTGCGAGGTAGGTCTGCAAGAAAGATAAAGTTTCACCATTGCTAAGTAGGTTTGCAAGAAAGAAGCTCAAGTTGCAAGGTAATATTAGCTATCCCCAATATTTTTTTTTCAAGTGACACTAAACTGGATCATTGCATCTATGTTGACAACTATGATTCTTTTTTGGACGAAGTTCCCCTGGCATCCTTAAGATAGTTTTTTTTAAAGCCTTTGACTTTTGTTGCTTTGTAACATCCGATTTTCTGAAAATGAGAGAAAACGTAAGAAACGTAATATATGGTTTCTCCGTAAACGAATGAAATTCATCAGATACAAAAGGAAGTCCCCCAAGATGATGTAGTTAAGGTCCCAAAAAATTTGAGAAACATTCTAGACTCCTAAAAATGAGAATCCTAGGCTCAGACAGAAAGAAAAACAAAGCGAGAATGGAAAAACAACTTCTTACGAAAAGCTTATGAAACGTAATGACATTTTCATAATTTTGAGCAAATTTTGGAATTTACACAAAAGGGCTTTTTAAATGCAAGTTTTGAGTTTCCCAGAGTTCTTAGAGACCTTAAAAATTATGGAAAGCCCCGGGACAGCTAAAGCCCTTCCGGTGGATATTTTTTAATGTCGGTGTACTTGAATTTTGACGGATTCATTCGGGAAGGTTTTACCTCCGATTTGAGTGATTCTAAAGGCATTTTACTAAATTGGGAATCTAAATTTCATAATAGAAAAGACAGTTCTCAAAAAAGAGCTAAAACGAAGGAGAAATGAAAATGCCAAGAACAAAGGACAAAATAGAAATTTTTGAAAAGTGTAACTTCCTCCCACCTATATATGTGATGTACCCTTCTTCTCCCTTCATGTTGCATGACCAAGTTCTGCCCAAAACCAAAGGAAAACCCTAAGGAGAGTGGCACACAAGAGGGAGGCAAAGAGGAGGAGAAATCAAAGGCTTAAGGTATGAAAATTTAGTAGTTTTTCATGCTCTTTCTCTTCCAAACCTCTTCTCCTTTATTCTCCTTTATTTCCTATGATTATAATGAAGTATATGGATCTGTTCTAGAGGAGAAATTGAGGGGGAAATTCGGATTTGAAGAGAAGAGCTCAAAGAACACAAGATTCAAGTGAGAAAAAACAAGAAAACAAAGTAATTTATCTTCCTATGATTGTCATCTTTGGTTCCCTCCTCCTCCATTTCGTCTAACATGAGAAAACCCTAGGAAGACTTGATTTTTAGGCAAAACCAAGGGTGAATCTAAAAAAAAAGGGTATGGAGATTAAGAATATACAAAGAAAATTAACAAAAAATCATTAAATTTCAAGGTGCAAGTTCTATGGTTTCAATTGTACTTTGTAAAATTGGATTTTGTATGATGATTCTTAGGCCTAAATAAGAGTTTAAATGAGCTCCTAAGATCCCCAAGATACTCCCCACATGCATCTCCCTTTGAGAAAACAAAGCAAGGTCCATGGAGAGTAAAAACCTCCATTGTCTTGGCCTAAGGGAGATAGCATAGCTAGGGAGAGTTTTAAATTTTTCTAAACTCATTCTTGAGTCATATATGATGAATGAAAATGAGGGGAGGCCTTGGGAAAATTTTAAAACTCATAGAAAGTGAGTTGGTACTTTAGGTTCCATATTATGACCTAAAGAAACAACATATAGTTAGACTCTTTGTTTTAATTGTGTGATGACTCCAAGAGGCTTAAAAGGAGTCAAGAATCATATTTGAAAGGAAAGAATGGAGCCTAAAATTTATTTGAAAAGTGTTGCTTAATTAGGTGTAATTATGGAACCACAATGAGGTTTATAGAACAACCTAGTGTCTAAGCAAGTTGTGTGGCCTTAGAATTTATTTCACGAACCTAATTGGCTTCCATAAATTGTGTCTAGGCCAAGAAAAACCATCTCCACAAGTTTGTGTGTGTGTGGCCAAAAGAGGAAGCCTTGATTCAAGAAGGAAAGTGTGTGATTGTGTATAAGGTAGCTCTCTCCACCTTTTCTCATGTATGGATGTATACTTAGCTTGTCTTAGAATGTGTATATATGTATTTTCAAGTCATGAAAAGTATGATAGCATGATTTCATATGCCATGGTTTTATGATGACATATTATGTTTCATATGATGTTTTGATGTGTGTTTGGGTTTGCTTAAGTGTGATTAGGCCAAGAACCTTTAGCCATGATGAGGATGAGCCTAGAACCCTTAAGATTGGTTGAAACAAAGCAAAGAGTCCCCTAAAAGCAAAGTGGGCTCCCAAGAGTATGATTGAATCCAAGAATGCATTGAAGAATGGGTGAGGTAAATCCAATATCCATAAGAAATTGGGTGAGGCCAATCCATTTGCTTGGTAAGCTTTTGTATGCTACGTATGACTTTTTTAAATAATAAAAATGTTTCTTGAGTGCTTGCACATGTCTACATGACCATACATACATTTATGAGACTTATTTATATTCATTATGTATGATTGAATGGGAGATAAGTTATTGGGATTCTCTAAATTTTATTCCCTCCTATCCAATGATCTCACATGCTAGGTGGACCAAGTGGACAAGGTAATGGAAGCCAACCACTTTGAAGAGAAGAGTTTGACACCAACATGCTTAGTCTTTGCTTTTTAAAACTATAATGATATCAAATGTTGTAACTCCTTGATGTATATGATCTATGACCTCTTAGACATGTGTAATTATAATATTATGCTATGTATGAATGAGAGAATATGTTTTATAGTCATTAGAATGTGAAATGGGTATATGGTGGCAAATTAGTTTCATTGGTGGTTTGATATAATTATGCATATGTATGGAGTTTGGAACCATTTGGACAGCTCATACAAGTCCTAATTATACTTTTAGACTTGCCCAAGAGGTGTCAAACCCTAAGGAAAGCCATTTGGACAATTTGGTATCCTATATGGAGCTAAATTTAACCATAATGGAACCCTATATCACTTTTTGGCCAAATGAGCTCTTCTTGCTCTAAGATTTTGCATACAATTAGAGCTTATTAAGAGATTTTTGAGAATCTAAAGGACATAATTTTCAGAGGTCTACAGAATATTTGATAAATTTTCAAAATTGGCAAATTTTCTAATTTTGGTCTGCTATACTATTTATTTGGTCCGAAAATGAAATCTGTCACACAGGACTCAAAGGATGCCCAATTGCCATGAAATTTTATACAGAGAAACTAGACATTCACAGTGACTCATGCCAACTAAAAGCACCTCATTTGGATGTCTAGAGAGGGAGATATAAATTTTTGAAAATTCTATCTAGTATTAAAAATTCCAGCCAACCTCTGTTACTGTTTGATTGAATTTTGAGGCCTTGACGTGCTTGAGCTGGTCTGGAGTTATTTTTTCCCTCTAGCTAACATCTACAGCTTTCTAGATTGATATCATTTGCATGGATTGGATTTTTTTGGAATTAATTGGACATTCTCAAAGTTTTCTGCAGAAAGTTGTGACAGCACCAGGGATAGCTTGACCTTTGGATTTTTTTGAATATCAAACGTCCTTTGTGATGGATGTTATGATCTAGACATATTTTTAGTATAAAGTAAATATCTATAGCTTTCCAGAATGGCTAAGAATGTATGATTTCAATTTTTCTAGAATTAGTTATGATTTTTCAAAATTTGGTTAGAAAAGAGCCAAATCTGACCGAAAATGGATATGAATATTTCATGCTTCCCTTCGTGATTCTTGAGGTGTAGGCCACCTTTCATGATGCAAGTGAGTTATATTCATGTAATTAAATATGAGAATGTATTACATGAGCTCATATGTTCCACATGACATCGAATGGAATTTTCATACATGATACAACGCAAGAAAATGCATTATTTTATTTCCTCTTTCTTGCTCTTTCATTGAATCTATGAATGTAAAGTATGAAAATGTTGTGAAATAAGCTAAAAATATAAGATATTACATGCTTCATGGGTTTATATGGAGGTTATTCCTAAACAGCCTCCACAATTAACATGATGATATTTTAAGTTGCAATTGTCAAAATTTTGGCTGTCCCTTAACAATTCGTAGACTAAGCTAGACTTATATTAAAAATAATTTCAAAAAATTAAGAAAAATTGAATTTATTAATGACTAATCAATGAGCCAAGTTTTCAGTTGAATGGTAAACTTCAAAATCAAGAATATTTGCATTCTATAGGTTATTAATAAACTAATTCAATGCAAAGGAAAAGATGTTTGCTTTTGATAAACATCAGTTGACTGATAATAAAAATTAATCAACTGATCCAACACAAAAGCAAAGAGATTTACTTCTAATGGTCACCTAATCCAACATCAGTTGACTTGATAAGTGTGACCAGTCAATGGATGTAAAAGTTCAAAAAACAATCTTGGAACATTTGGTAAAATGATAGTCAACTAGTATTAGATGGTTTTTGATTGGTCGGCAAGTAAATTTTAAAAAATTCAAAAATTTTGACAATTTTAATGTTTGTTGAATGAACAATTATGAGGTTTCACTATTTGAAAGTCAAATAACTATTGGATTGAGTAGAAAAGTTAAAAAAATATTTAATTAATATAATTACAAAATTGAATTTGAAATTCAAATTTAAAGAAAGGGCATGATTCAAAATCAATATATAACTAATTGATTCTAAATACATTTGAACTAATGCGAAGTTTTTTTTTCCTCCCTATATCTCACAATTCTTTAAAATGTTTTCAAGCACTCTTTGGAGATAAAGTTTCACCATTGCTAAGTAAAATTTTTTAAGATGTTTTGGATAATTCTTAAAAATAAATTTGCCAAAACATTACAAAAACTAGGGCGGAAACTACTATTTTAAGGATAATGTGTTTACTTCAAATTTTAAAGCCTACAAAATTGCATTTCTTGACTCAATCCTTTTACCGTTTCATAACAACATTTGTGACAGAGGCAACCAATGAATTTGCTTTCAAGTTGATGAACTAAGATCTCGTTAAACTTAATTGGTTTAATTGAGACTAGTACTAGATCTCTAATTCCTAGAGATTTGTTGTTAAGAACCAATAAATTTGTTCTTTCCTTATAGTTCTCTGTTTCTATAATTAAAAAAAAGAGAAAATTAGCAACTAAAATAAGGAGGCTTTGTGCACACTTTTTCTCTTTTGTACCATTTTCTCTTTGAAATATGTATTGCATGGTGTATTATTATAGAAGATCACAATCCCAATAGTTAAGGTTAAACAAATTTGATAGTAGATTAAATTTAGGTGTAATTTCTTATATTTTTATTATTAAATTATCTATTGAAAACATAATAAATATATAATTTTTAATAATGTCATAATAAGTATATAGTTTAACTAAAGAACTATACAATTGTTTACAAAAAATTATATACTTGTTATTGTATTATTAGAGAATTAAACACTTGTCATATTTTAATTAAAAAATATAATAGTAAAGAAAAAAGATATTATATATAATTTTTTTCCTTTAACAATATTATTTTCCATCTAAAATGAGATTATCCTATCTGCTTTCACTTCAAATATAAAGTTTATTGGCAATTAAATTATATATATATATATATATATATTAATTGATCAATGCCAATCAAAATCATTGTCACATCATTCAATAACTTTTTACAGGATGAGTTTTTATGTTTTTTACAAAAATCAACGTTAAACTAAAAGTTCGAATCATGAAAATTATACTCACAAAAATTTACATTAATACAACCTTGTTCTATATTTTATCAATATATCAATCAATTAATAGATAATATGTTTTTTAATATAAATAAAGTATTAACGCTCTCATTACATGTTTATTATTATTACTTTTTTTAATTTAATATATATATGTGTGTTATTACTATGATAATTACTTTTAATTTTGGTTAGATCAATAAAATTTACTTTCTATAATAAAATATTACTGAGGCGTAAGTATGTTAATTGTTGCAAGGCTATCAAATGATCATCCATTTTCTCTGTTTATATATATCTCAATGATCTAAACTTAAAGTTTTTAATTATAAAAAATTATTAATATACTCTTTTATTATCTTGTTTATCTTCTCCAATAAATTTATTTATAGCCTCCAACTTTAGTTTTTGCCGCTATGATAAAAGGAAATCAAACACAAATAACTAATTTCAAAAACTACAAATATGGCTTAGCAATCAATTCAGTTGACATCAGCGGTTGAGATTAAACAAATATGAGGGTGTCCCCTTCTCCCCAAAATGAGATTATCATATCTCAAAGCACCTTTCCATGAAATCTGATAGCATCTTACAGGCTTTTCGAGCCATTTCCTGTTATAAAATTTTTTTAATATATCAAATTATTAACTGTCAAAAATGTTATGTTTATATACTATATTTTTGAAAAACTCAAAATTATACTTTTATCTTATTTTCTTAGTTGGTTATGGAATTGGTGAAAAAACTTAGGAAAAATTTTATTTTTATACTCCATAAGTTTTGTGTTGGATACATAATGTGTAAGAGAATAAAAAAAATATTTTTAATATATTACGCCAAGAAAGAGCTTTGATAACGGTTATTTTCACTTTTTATTAATGATTTTTAACCACTAACAATGCTAACAAAATTGTTGGTGATTTTGATACACTTTTATTGGCGATTATTTTTAAAACTGTCAACAAAAAGCAACCTTTTGTTAATAGGTTTTATTTAACTGCCAACAAAAGTTGAAATTTTTGTTGGCAATTATAAAAGAAAGGCATCTTTGTTGGTGGTTAAGTTTTAACTGCCAACAAAAATTGAGTTTGTTAGTGGTTCTAATTAAAATTGCCAACTTTTTTCTTTTTCTTTTTTTGCATTTTATAGTTCCCATTTATTTATTTCTTTTTTGTTCTACAGTTTTGCTAACCATAGATTATTCACCAACTTAACAACCAACAAGAAGAACTATTATAAATCATTTAAATGACAATTACAATCAATAATATTCAAATGTTACTAAATATTAAAATTAGTAAATTTCAACTAAATCCATAGACACGGTTGGAATATATATTAAGACCACTCTTCCCTGAGTTCATCTATTTGAGTATTAGAGTATTCTTCGCAATATGCATATGAGAAGTACTACAAAATGAAATAACAATTTGAAGTTAGATGACTAGAATTATTCAAATTTTAGAAGTATTTTTTAAAACAAGCTCTATATAAAAAAAAATCTAGTCGCATAACAGCTTAAAAATAGAAATTCTCATATCTTAAGCCTTCTTTTTGTAGCAAATTACACACTAATATCACCAAATACAACTTGTGAAAATAGATCACTAGCAATTGATACCATCATATAGTTATATTTTATTACAGAATGAAATATAGAGGCAAGAAAAACCATCCAATCATTTAAAGGAACTGAATTACATATCGTGTTTGGAATTATTGATTGTTCGTGTATGACGATATCTTTCATGAATCTCATCACGTAGTACCCACAGTCTGTGTTGTTTAGTTGTTTTGGACACTGTAAAAATTCAATAAAAAACATATTAAATTTAGAAAATTGTGTACTCAATAATTGCCTTAATATTGATAAATACCTTTACTTTGTTCTATTTGTATAACGTGGCGAGTGTTTTAAATTTCGATATCTTAAACCCACAATTTGCATGAAACATCATTACCGCTCTATCAAGCAAGTGAAAAAAAAAACTTAATATAAGAAATTATTTTGAAATTAAAACAGACAACTATATAGAAATATGTAGAAAATAAATGTATTTGCTTATTGATTAAATAACTCCAACATCTACTCATAATTCTTTGGATCACCATTCAAAGGATACATGTAATATATCTTTGGAGCACATGGATTGATGACAATCAACATCCAATGTGCTCTAAAATAATTAACCAATGTTAGCAAATTCTAATTAAACATTTGTCATTCAAATTACATACAATTGAAAAGTTCAGCACTAAATGACTCACCCTTATATGTAAAAGGTTAGGAATAACACCTCATTTTTTACTCTTGCAGCAAACAAATTCGCTATTTGTTGTAATTGACTTGTAAGCTGGCTATGCAGTAATGGAGAAAAAGCGACAATGTCATGGGGGTTGATAAACACGAACTTCCTTGTAATGTTGCCAGGGACTAAGAATGTATACTACAAGTACCTGAGATGAAGAAACTAATGGATCAATGATAAATTGATATGAACATAGTGAAGAATAGTTGATGCACAGTAGATGAACTACCTGATATATAAATTAATAGCAGTGGCCTCTATCATTTCACGCTGGAGGATCTCATTTATGACTTCCGTTGTAAGCACATCAAGTGTTTCCCTATTATAAATCTCTTTATCAAAATTTATAATTTTTATGCTATCATCTCCTAACATTTGTTTTGCTAATACTTCAAGAGCTAATATGTATTTGTTTGAAACCTAAGGGTCGAGCTTTGGCTTTGATGGTGTGGTCATCTCTTATATACAGAAGCAGCATTTTCAGTGGAATCACTTTCAAGCAATGTCCCTAAAAAGGGATCATCCTCAACATCAGTATGTTGACTATGTTGAACATCATCTTTGTCCTCATCCATTTTGTTTGTCAATAGAACGATGGACCACTTCTTACTATTAGGATTAGGACATAGAACACTTGTTGCGCTTGGGATGCAAAAATGAAAAGGCTCGTCTTTATACCTTACCTTATTAAGATTTTGGATAAACCCTGACTCATCAATCCAAAAGTTGTTCTTGTTATCAACTCATTTACAACTGAAGACCGGCACCTGAAACAAAATGTAGTCTAACTCCCATATGCGTTCAATTATCTCAAAGTATGACATGTTCGCATAGATAGGGTTTTTGTCTTTAGCACTAGAAATATGCATAAATTGAGCTATAAGAATTATACCACTATTTTTCATTATACTCTGATCATCTTGCACTTTTGTATAGAAAGTTTAGTCGCTAATGAGATAACTGGTGTAATAGAAGACATGTTGATTTGGACCTCTTGCTAACCATATCGATTTTTCAAAAATTGAGATGGTTTTGCATCTAACTCTAAGAAAATGTGATTTTTGAGCCAATCTACAAAAACCCAGTTATGTTTTTTGGATATCCAACTTTCATTCTTATTAGGGTTCAAGCTTTTAAGTATCTCCTTGTACTTCCACACATATGACTCAACCTCATCAAAGTTGTGCAAAACATATAGGTGTGTTTCTCCCACTAACTATTTTATTTTCCATAATCCCTCTCCCAGCAAATCTTCCCATGTGTCGAGATACCGGAAGCCCAATATTATCGACATTAGATGGGTATTCGGTATAGAATTCAACAGCTTCTTTAACTATGTACCGTTCAACAATACAACCTTTAGATTGACTTTGATTTTTAACAAACCCTTTTAATATCTTAATGTAACACTCAATTGGATATATTCACTTTAAATAAGTTGGGCCACACATCTGTGTCTCCCTAACCAAATGAACAGTTAGGTGAACCATCATGTTAAAGAATGAAGGTGAGAAATACATATCAAGCTCGTACAAAGTAATCACAATTTGTCTTTGCAATGATGACAATTTTTCAGGGTTAATCACTTTGTTACAAATGGACTTGAAGAAAAAGTATAGTTTAGTGATTGTCCTTCGCACCATTTTGGGCAAAATGGAATGTAGAGCCACTGGAATTAGATGCTTCATTAGAACATGACAATCATGAGACTTAAGACCCTTCAATTTCAGATCTTTTATTGATATAAGTCTTCTAATGTTTGAAGAATACCCCTCTGGAATCTTAACTCCGTCAAGAAATTCACAAAAATAATTTTTTTCTTTCCAAAATAGAGTATGTGCCGTTGAAGGTAAATAAGTATGACGTCCCTCCTTCACCGGTGCTAATTCTCCTCTTATTCCCAAAGTAACTAAATCTAATCTCGCCTTAATCCCATCTTTGGTCTTTCCTGGCACATTGAGTAACGTACCAATTATACTGTCACATACATTTTTCTCGATATGCATGACATCAAGGAAATATCTTACATACAAAGACTTCCAATATGACAGTTCAAAGAAAATAGACATTTTCTTCCACCCGCTTGTCCTAAGGTGTCTTGTAAAAAGTTTGCTGAAATTATTATCCAAATCCTTTACCTTTTCATATAGCTGCTCACCAGTCAATGGCAAATGTGCATTACCTTTCTTTGTTATCCCATTGAAAGCTTTTTTCCACCACCAATAATGATGTCTTGGAGGTAAAAATCTGCAATGCCCAAGAAAGACATTCTTTATACAATGTTCCAACTGCATAGAATGTATGCCCTCCTCGCAAATAGGGCATCCATAACGTCCTTTAATACAGTATCCTGACAAAATTACTATATGCTGAAAAGTCATTGATTGTCCCAAAGAGCATAGGTTACAAGTTGAATCTTTCCTTTCTATACCCATCATATACCTCTACTCCTGTCTCCCACATTAGTTTCAAATTTTCAATTAGAGGAGTCAAATATATGTCAATATCATTGTGAACACCGTATTTTGTCCGAGCATACTCCAGAAATAATAATAAAATTAAACTAATAAAAAAATCAAACAAGTCATTTTAGTTTAATCAGCTTAGAAAAAACATGGAAACATGAACCTAAAATTAAAAAAAAAAACTCAAAAATAAAATTAAAAGAGAGAGAGAGAGAGAGAGAGTAAAGGCCCATGAACCTAAAATTAAAACAAAAGAAAAATCAAAGAGGGAGTAACAAAAATACAAAACAAAAGAGAAAAGAGGAAATAAAAAAAAAAGACAAAAAAATGAATTAAAAATGAAAATAAAGGGTTAAAAACAAATAAAAATCAAATACAAAAAATATAAGATAATAACTTAAAGAGTAATAATAAATGAAATAAATAAATAAAAAAATAATATATGAAAAATAAGAAACTCTAAACAAAAAGAAAAAACAGCCCAGCCCAAAAGCCCAATATCAAAAGGGAGAGAATAAAAATTCAGTGGATAAAAAAAAAAAAACTTCAGTCCAAGTACTCCAAACCCAAAGGCCCAAATGGCAAAAACTAAAGAAAGCTGAAAGAAGAGATCAGGAAAGAAAGCCCCATTATTTCAACCCAACGGTCTCCGGGCTCTCCAACCCGAATCTGAAGCCCAAACTGGAAAAAAAAAACTAAGAAAAATGAAAAAATAATAAAACTCAAAAAAAACCCTAGCAGACGTGGTCCCTCCCCCCTTTCTGGCGTTTCACTCTCGCATCTACCAGCATCAGGTGCTCCTACCCATTACCTGTACAACCCTCAACGGCAGAACGAGGCCGGGCAAAAGGGAGCGAAGGAAGGGGCATCAGGATGAGTGGAGTAGAGGGGTACGAAGAAAGGAAGGACCACGCGGGGAGGATGGGAGACGCCTATAAAGAACCGAAAGGAATTCGAAGGAAGGGGGACTTTCTTTTTGATCTTAAGGTTGAGGGATTCAGGATTAAGGAGAGGAAGTGAGGGCTGTGGGGTTTTCTTTTCTGGAGGGAGGAAAAGACCGAGGGAGACACGATAGGGGGAGTTCCTTGTGGGCTCGATCTTTTTTGGGACACTGAGGAATAGGCTCGGGAGACAACGGGAGCGCAAAGAGGCAGAGGGTAGAAGTCGAGGGTGGTGCGAAGGAGAACAAGGCATCCAGATTCCAACAGCAAGGTACTAGTCGAATTTCAATTCAATGCCTGTTTGGGTCTAAAATCGTCGAATCATGTCTGGTACCCCGATTTTATCCCTGTAACCAAATAACCCTTATCTGGACTATTCACGTATGCTTTGTTTCTGATTTGAAGAAATTTCTGCTTGTGATTGAGGCGTTTTTTTTTTTTGGTGTCTGAGCGCCGAATAATTTATTTTCCATCACCCAGTCCTGTTACTGCAATTGAGTGGTTGTCATATGCATTGTCTTGTGTTTGCTTCGCTTCTGATTAGTATAGTTGTAGTTCATGTAGGGAATGTGATTTGATTGGCGTATGAATGCTGAATAACTTGCTTGTTGATTTCTGATTCCCTCTCTGCAACTGGGTGGTGGTTATATGGGTTTTGCTTCGTTTCTGGTTAGCATAATTATAGCTCGTGTCTGGGTATGATTTGGGCTGGGATATGATTGCTGAATAATTTGTCATTTTAAGGAGTTACTTCGTCCTTTGTCTCACTAGCAACACATTAGGAATTTCCCCCCTGAAAATACTGGTAATGTTGTATAGAGAAGAGGCTTAGAATGTCCGGCGAAGGTAAAACCTATTTTAATTCGAAACCTGAACATTGGATTGGGAGGAGATGCTAAACAAACACGGCCTAAATGGTAACGATCCCATTGGGTTAAGGATTCTGTATAATGGGACGACGTCCCTATAAGTTTAGAATGTAGATTTTTGGTGGATTTCTTAAAGTCATATTACCTATATTCTTTCTGCTTTTATTGATGACTCGGGCTGATTGATGGAGCCAATGGAAAGTATAGATTCGTAATTCAGGGAGTATATTCTTCCAGCCGACGGAAAGAATGGCGTGCAGGGGGTATGTAGTTTGTGTCGCTTTCAAGAAAAGAATTGCAATTTGTGTAGCTTTTGATTGTGTATTACCAAGCATTGTAAATATATACTCAAAGAGCATGTATGGAAATATGAAAATATAGCTGTACACCAAGCGCACACACACCCTCACAAGTCATTTGTTCTTTTAATCTTATTTTACCGCATGCTTATTTTTTTAGAATAGCCGTGTGGGATTTTATATCCCCTCAGGCATACAAGGAGTATCTAATGCCATGTGGGACAATAAGTCTCCTTGGTATTTTTGATTTTATTCGTTTATTTACTTATTCGCGAGTTTTGGGTTCCAATAACCCTATCTAATCAATTTTCACCTAAAAAAAAAAAGAGGTCAAAGGAAAATTTAACTTTCTCTAGAAGAAGGTAAACAAAAACAAAAACAAGGAAATTTTTCAAGATCAGTATGAAAAAGGGTTTAAAATTCCTCTCAAAATAAGGAACTAGGTCTTCAAGGATAATTTTCCCCCTTTTTAGGAATATGGCTTTTAAAATAAAATAAAATAAGATAAGAGATCAAACATACACGAAATACAACATGAAAGAAGAAAAAAAAAACAATTAATAAAATAGAAACTAGAAGAGAAAAATACGCAAAGTTTTCATATTTATGCAAATTTAGAAACTTGAAGGTATAAGAAAAGTGAGGAAGGTAAAGATATTAATAAAAAAAATAAAAACAAATACAAAAATGAAAATCAAAAGATCAAAGTGAAAGAGGAAAAAATAACAAAAGAATAAAAATGAAATAGAAAAAAATAATAATAATAAAAACCAAAAAAGATAATAAAACAAAAGAAAACAATAAATAAGGAAAAGGGAAAAAAAAGAAAAATAGTAAGAAATGAATAAAAATACAAATCCAAAAATAAAGCAAAAATTAAATAAACAAAAACAAACAGAAAACAAGCAAAAAGATTATAAAAGGTGAATCAAAAATTAAGAAAATAAAAAGAAAACAAAAAACAAAAGATAATTAAAAACAAAAATAATAATGGAATTGAAAAATAGAGAACAACCAAAAAAGAGGAAAAATAAATCGAAAATCAAGGAAGCAAAAAAAAATCAAAAAGGAAAAGTAAAGACAAAAACAAAATAAAACAAAGAACAAAAAGGGGTAATAAAAACAAAAACCAAAAATTAAATAAAATAAATAAAATAAATAAATAAATAATAAAATAATAAATAGAGAACGAAACAAAAAAAATAAAAAAAAACAACAAAACAAAACAAAACCAGCAAAACAAAATCAATCAAGAATTGAAAATTAAACAAAACAAAACAAAAAAAAAACAAAAACCAAACAAAACAACAACAACAAAAGAACAAAAACAAAAACAAAACAAAATCAATCAAGAATCAAAAAAAGAAAAAAAATCAATCAAATCAAACGAAAATCGAACAAAAACAACAAAAACAAAAACAAAAAAACAAAAACAAGAAACGAAAATGCGAACAAAAAACAAACAAAAACAAACAAAACCTCAACCAAATTAAATCTCAACCGAACTACGTGGACTTTGATCCATTTCCGAAGGTACGTAGGCCCTAAGCTTTCATCCTAGGTCAAGTCCGCCCTTGTAAATAAATATCTTTCTTTTAATTTCATCCCTTCCTTTATTTTCTTCATGTCTATTTTTAAATATTAGTTTTCTTTCTTTTTCTACCTTTAACTTTATTTCCTTTAATTTCTTTACTCCTATTTCACATGTGATTTGTTAGGGAGAATTGAAATAGAATTTAGGCCATTTTATTTTTGTAAGACTAACTTAGGGTAACCGTTCTTAGTAATGGGTGTAGTGGGGTGCCTAACACCTTCCCCACTCATAATCGACTCCCGAATCCATTTTCTGGTTCGCAGACCATTTTCCAAAATAAAAGGCTTTTCCAAAATTTTGCCTTTTTAAAATTAAAATTTTGGTGGCGACTCCTGACCCCTACTATTCCCTATTATTACACATATTTCAAATTTGATTCCATTTTTTGATTTCAGTCCCGAAAAAGGATTTTCTTTGAGAAAAAAGGCGCCACGCGGTCACATTTTCGGGTGTGACAATCATTTCCATGTTGCTTGGGCTCAAAAATTAGCATAGATAATATCATATATTGGCGCTTCATGTAAAGCCATGGAGGTAGGTTATAAATCACCAAAATCACTGAGCATTTACTGTGGGTACTACTTTAGATACCGTGTGGGTTCATTCCATCAGTAGCCAATGTAAGGTGTAGGTTTCTATTTTCTTGCCCGAAATCAGGGTACTTATGATCAATTTTTTTCCATTGAGGAGAATTTGCAGGATGTCAAAGCTTACTATCTTAAATTCTTTCACCAGCATGCCATGTCAAGTGTTTCACATCTTCTGCACCGCTGTACATGTATCTAAATCTAGGTATGATGGGAAAATACCATACCACCTTTGTTGGACTCGATTCTTTCTTTTTATATCTAGAGGTATTACACTTTGGACAATTCTCTAATGATACATATTCATTTCGAAATAAAATGCAGTCATTGGGACAACCATGTATCCTTTCATAACTCATACCAATAGAACACAACATTTGTTTAGCCTCATATGTTCGGTTAGGAATCTCATTATCCTCTGGTAGCATATCTTTCAAAAGTTAAGCAATTCTGTAAACCTCTTATCATTCTATCCATTTCTCACTTTCAAGTTGTATAATTTCAACATTGCTAACAATCTTGTAAATTTAGTACAGCCAAAATACAATGATTTTTCTGCATCACTTTTCAACCTCTCAAATGTTTCAGGATAATCCTTAAGATCCGTTTCAACCACATTTGCCATCTATTCAAGACGATCAACCTCGTATGTATTTGTGTTGAAATCATTTGAGGCACAACTCCCACTATACTCCCAGTTATTATGCTCATCCCTTGTCTCGTTATGCTTTGTCCGACATGTATAACATTGGTCAATTTCATTACATACTAAATGATCTTCCAACTCATCTACACTACTTCGCTTCATATGGTAGCAATTCAAATAAGGGCATATGATTTTACTAGAGTGTTTTGCATGCTTAATTGCAAACTTTATAAACTTTTTCACTTCATCCTCATATTCCCTAGACAGACGATTGGCAGACATCCATTTTTAATCCATACCTTTTCAATCTAAAAAGAATCAATTTAAGAGAAATATGATTAATGACTCTTAATTTGCTTGGACTCCTACCTATTATTTTACTAAATATAACTCTATTTAATTATTCTTTTGTTGCAATCTATATTTCAAAAAAAAAACTAACAGCATGACAGCATAAAAATGCAAGTTTTCCAAGCACAGAATAATATATTCCAGTAGTCCATAATCAAAGAACTGTGACAGAATAATATTTTTCTCCTTTTATGTAAGTTATAACTTACATATATTATATTTTGCTAATTCTATCATACCAAAAGAATTATTTTGTAAAAAAAGAAATAGTTTTAAAAAAAAAAGCACAAATGCAATAATGGAGAAATGAATGGAGGATGGGAATCCAAAATGAAGAAAAATAATTACCACTTAATTTGTTTAAAGCAAAAATACATTAATTAAAAAAAATTAATTTTGCAAAAAATAAAAAAAATGGAATGAACTTACAAGAGTAGGAATGAGGCGGGGCGAAGGGCAGGATGAGGGAGAATGGCGCGCAGGCATGACGAGGGCAATAGGGGGTCGTGAGGTAAGGAGAACGGCGAGCATGTGGTGGGTTGAACAGCAAGCACAATGCAGGAGAGCAGCAGGGTGAATGGCGGGAGCGTCAATGCAGGGAGAAAGGAAAAATAGCACAAGATGAAGAGTGAAGGCGACAGGATGTGGGGTGAACGGCGGCACGACACGGGCACAAGGAAGGGAGAATGGTAGGCAGAAGTATAATGGCGGGAGAGGAAGAAAGGAGTATGCATGGAGTTTGAGAGGAAGAAGATAGTGAAGAGGGGCGGACACGAAAAGCACATTGGGGAGTTCAAATAAAAAATAGTTAGCGGTTTGTGTTACCATTTGTTGGCGGTTTGTATAGAATCACCAATGTAGGAAAAGCCTTTATTGGCGATTCGTGTAAAACTGCCAACGTAGACAAACAACATTTGTTGGCGGTTCTTACGAACCATCAACATAGATAAACAGACTTTATTGGCAATTTGCCTACGTTGGTGGTTCTACACGAATCGCTAACAAAGGTAACTTTGTTTGCGGCTCGTGAAGAACCGCTAACAAAGTGTTGGCAGTTCAATATCTGCCAATGGCCACCAACAAAGCCTCACCCTTTGTTGGTGGTTAGATTTGAATTGCCAACAAATATCTCTTTTGTATGAAAATACAATATAATAGATGTAAATAAACAATTAATTTGTAATATCATTACTTTGTTTAGTAAATAATTATTTAAAAGAAATATGTAGTTTAAAAAATTGTTAAAAATTTTAAAATTAAAAAAATTATTGGTATAAATGTACAAAAATTTAAAAATTGAAAATTTCTCAAGAGATAATAATAGAAGATGTAGGAATTTAAAAATAATTATGAGGAAAACATAAATATATGTAGTGATTTTCTTGGTTTAACCTATTTTCTTCTGTAGTATTTTTTTATTTAAATTTTTTTAAGAATTTAAAAAATACTTAATTATCTTTAAAAGCCAAACTCCTTAATATTTCTACGTTTAAGTGTTGTGGCACAATAGACATATCCATTTGTGTTACAGGTCTTTGCTACGGTTCGTTGATAGTAAGCTCTAAAATGTAACAGTTGATTTTGGTTTAAAATAAAATAAAGTTAAATTAAATTAAAACCAGTAGAAATATTAAGTAACTTGGGTTTGAAAATTAATTAATTATTTTTGAAATTAAAGAGAAACACTATAGAAGGCAATTAGTTAAACCAAGGAAATAACTACATATTTATATAATTTTTTATTTTTCTCCACATAATTATTTTTTAATTTCTACGTCTTCTATTATTATTTTTGAGATATTTTAAATTTATAAAATTATATACATTTACACCAATAATTTGTTCAATTTCAAAAGTTTTTAGCAATTTTTTTAAACAAGAAATTTTTTCTAAATAATTATTTATAAAAAAAATAACTATGCTACAAATTAATTGCGTATTTAGATTTATTGTATAGCATTTTCTTATATTATATTACATTAAGATTCTATTTTCTATTTCCCTACACATCATGTATTTAATACATAGGGTAAAAAGATAAAATTTTTCCCAAACTTTTCTACTGCTTCAATAGCCAATTAAGAAAAGAACATAAAAGTATAATGTTTTTCAACTTTTTCAAACTTTTAAAGGATAAGAAATGAAATTTTAGCGACACCTTCCTTTGAAGCAAGTGTTTTTCAAAATCTTAAAAAAAAAAACTCAAAAAATAGGGAATTTTGTGGCCTTTTGAACTTTTAATCATCTACAAATAACTTCTCTAACATTTAAAATTTGATAATAAATCTTCTTAAATTTTTAAATTTATATAGATAACATTTTATCATTAGTTAGTATGTTATTTTACTAGCAGAGTATGATATGTTAATGATAATGAATTTTATAAATTTTATTTTATTTTTTGTATATATAACCCATTTAAATTTAGAATTATATATAAATAATTTCTTGAATTTTAGATTATATGTAAATAATCCCTATGACATATTATGCTTTATTAGTAAAATAATAAACTAACTAATGGCAATGGCTTATCTGTATAAATTTAAAATTTTAAAGAGATTCATTATCTAATTTAAAATTTTAAGGGATTATTTGCTCACAAATTCAGGAAGTTATGCACAATTTAATCGTAAAAGAAGTGAATATAATTTTTTTAAAATTTTGTTAAATTAAAATATAAAAGTTTAACGACCCTTATATTCAATATAAATGTATTGAGTCAATAAAAGAACGTTAAAATAGGTATTTCTTATTGAAATAGATATGTTAATATATCTGATTACCTGATAAATTTCTTTCTTATATTTTTATGAGTTTTTTATTATACGTATCTTGAGTACAGGGAAGATACATAAATATTTTGTCTTAATATAAAAAATATCTGCTTGTGGTCCACTAAATTAGTGGAATATTCCCTTTCAAGTAGAACGTGCTAATTAAGACAAACTTTAATAGGTCCAATCGCACGACATTATGAGATAATTGCTAGTTGTTACATTTTAAAAGTGTTGTTGTAGTTATTTTTTAAAATAAATTAGGATTAGGATATCTTAATCTTGATTCTTTTGGGTCAAAGATATCACACTCATAAAAAAAAATGATAATTGATGGTAACTTTTGCTTTTGGTAAAAAAAAAAAGATATTGTGAATTTACTATGTTTTAAGGCAGTAGAAAATTATTTCACATTTTTCAGAAGAAAGATAAGGATGAGTGGTCACAAGCCACATTGGTGTATTAAACATTAAATAAAGCGGGTTGGACCAATGCTATTTTCCTTTCTATTTTAATTTAAAGTAAATTATACACATCCTTCCTTAATTTTATTGAAATTTTATAATTTTTTGACTAAAATATTTTTGTAAAAATATATTTTTTATAAAAAATAATATGCATTTAAATTAGTAAAAATTATCATATTAAAAAATTTTAAAATCAAATTAAAACATAATAGAATTTTTAAATTTAAAAAAATTGCATATATTTTAAAAATAAAAAATCGTATAATTTCAACGAAATTTATAAAAATATGAGTAATTTACTCTTCAATTTATCTATTCCACGATCACAAGATCTATACATATACTTGGAGAAAAAAATAAAAATCTCCGTTTATTCAAGAAAAATCTTGTTATTGGTTTATATTATGCCATGTGCCACGAGCAAATTTCCAATTTCCATTTTCTGTCTCATTTATCCAGCAATGTGGGCCCAATTCCGACGTGGATAGGTGGGATCAAACCCACAGCATCGAATCACTTTGCAATACCAGTGCCTGGAAAAGAAAACGAAACCAGAAGAGACTTCCAAGAGTTGAATCTCTTGTCCCTTCGGCTTTTCCTGCGTTTTGCATGATCCATTCTCTCCTTTGAAATTGAATCTCTTGGTCTTCTTCCTCTTTTTCTACTGCGTCAACGAGTGTGGAGAAACGTAATCCGCAAGAGTTGCTGATTGTGCTTTGCTTTGGCACTGATGGTGATCGATGAGGACATTGAGAGCTGTGAGAGTCGAGCCGTTCAGTCACAGCAAGCTCATCCTCGTCAGCACAGGCAGAAATTGGAGGTGTACAATGAGGTGCTTCGTCGAATTCAAGAGTCCAATTTTGAGGAGGCCAATATTCCTGGTTTTGATGATCATCTATGGCTTCATTTCAGTCGTCTTCCTGCTAGGTATTTGATATTTCTGATTAATTCTCCGTTTTCCTTTCCGAATTGTTTATATCTTTGTTCGTCTGTGATAAATTCATACGTGACAGCTCCTGCTGAGAAAACCATGAAAAAAGTGTTTGAAATAATTAACAGAGCATTTATGGCCAGAAATTGTGTACACTCATGCCGGTGGTTTTCTTTACGCTTTATAAGTTTTCTCATAATAAATTGAACTCTATAATGAGGAGAGAAGAAGGAAAATAGCTTCGTTTTGCTTCTTTATTTTACCTCTTGAAGTGGAATTGGCAGAGCGTTTATTCTCGGCGGCAACTGCTTTGTCAATCTCATTGCTACTATGCAGGTACGCATTAGATGTGAATGTGGAGAGGGCAGAAGATGTCCTTGCTCATAAGAGACTACTGAAGTTGGCAGAGGACCCTGCTAATCGACCTGCATTCCAGGTTCGCTTAGTACAGGTGAAAACACATAAAACTTGCTTGCCTTCCAGATATTACCTGCAATAGTTACTTAATATTAATTTTTATGTAGTCTTAAACATTTATAACGCTCTGAATATGTCACAATTCACAACAAAACGGTCTTGAAAGTTTAGTAATATAACAGTTTTTGATTTTCTTTTCTCATTCTTCCCACAGTATACATGATTTTTAATGGGTTTGCCAAGATTATCATTTCAGAAAGAATTATAACTGAATATGCGAACTATACTTGAGGAGATTCTACTATCTTTGTTATCTTAGAATCATTGTTATCCATATAACAAATATATTGTTAGCCCAATGGAAACATCACTTGCTCTCTCTAATTCCCCTGTTTATTGTGCTATGAAATTCTTGAGGCTGTACAGTGCCACGAGTTTTGAATTGAGGTAAATTATCACTGTGCATACTAGGAATTCAAGTTTTTGAGGATGCACAGAACTTGTCTTTCTCAGAGCACACTTTTTTGCCTTAAGCATACATTTGAAATCTTATGTTTTAACTTTTTCAACTCTCCTCTTTGCTGATTTGCTTTTTATTTTTGGGGAAATAAAATCCAGTTTCGCTACCTGTTGTCAGCGCAAAATTTGGAACTCCAAAATCATAACATCTATATAAGCGCCTAAATGCCCATATCGTCCTTAGTGCAGGTACATCCTTTTGGTAGTGCAAATTATGTTGACTCCATGCACTCAGATCCTTCTGATAAAGAAGATGCACAGAGCTCTTTTAACTATTCTTTTAAGCAGGGGTATGGTTCATACATTGTCCTATTTAATTATACTTTCCATTTTTGGTGCTCCTCAATAGGCAGAGAATATCTCATCCTTTTGCTTATTCTAGTTCTTGTTCCTATTGTAATTTGTGCCATTCATTGATTTATGATGTCATCTCTCTGTCTTTCTCTTGGACAAAAAAGAATTCATCTGCCACCTACTTTTGGTTCATCCTCCAATCTAGAAGCTCTTGCACGTAAAGCAAGTAAAAATAATATTGAAGATGGGGACAGTGCTAGGGGTGTGATACCATATTCTTACCGGTAAGCATTTTGGTTACCTTTGGAATTGCTAAAAAAATGGTTTACATTTATCAAGTGGCGGCATTGTTTTATAATGGGATTAACATTTACAATAGGATCAAATCCTCAATGGTTTGAGCATGAAACCTGTCAAGTGCAAGTCTCTTTGTTTTATGTTCCTTGTTTGACTGTTTGAGAGATAGAAGAAGGAGAATATTTATATGTTTTCATCTTATCATAAACATGTGATCATTGTTGAAGTACAAAATATGGAGAGTGTTCTCTATAATCAATCAAAGGGAAGACTTTATTAAAGATGTTTTTTGTTTTAAAATTTTATTTCTGACAGTGTTGTGGCTGCAGACACTCCAGATAATATGGGCTCTTTTTTCGGTTCATTGTAATTATGGCACTGTAATCTCAGTTTCCTCTTCTTTTTTTAATTTTTTGTGGAATATGCATTTTTATGTCCATTAAGCTTTAGCAAATGTATTTCCTTTACTGCTCACATTTTTAACTAGTGCTTATCCTGTTGTTTACTAACTTTTAGGCCCATGCATGAGATTACTTTTTCAACAGTTGACAAGCCTAAACTCCTTAGTCAGGTAGTTAATTCTTTCTGTTTTTCCTTTCTAAAAAAATTTCTTTTCAACTCACTTAAATTGGTGCTTTTTAAATTATTGGATGAAATCGTTGTCAATAATCCTAATTTTATTTCTTATCCAATTTACTCTTTATCATTTGACATGATAAAATCTCTCCCTTTCCTTGGCAATTGGTTTGTTTAGAGCACTTCTCCGACTCTTGTCATGAATTTTTTACTATAGGAGTCTAGCCTGTTGCCTTCTGTATCAGCTGCTGACATGTTTCATGCTATTTGATATTGATAATATCAAACAAGGGCATTGTAAACATAGTTGTTGGAATTTTTCTTCAAAAAATGTTGTTATTACCTGAGTATTTATATTTCAAACAGATAGACCATATATGAAGGTACAACAGAATAAGAAAAGTTTGCAATGTTGGAGACCATGATGCTCTGATCTGTTAATATTTATCCAGAATCATAAAATTTAACCTTAATGTATGAAAACTCCTGTAAATATATAATTTATTGTTGACAAAAGAAAAAAGGCAAAAGAGAAGGGCTTTCTTTTAAACTATGTCAGTTCTTTATAATTTGAAAAAGAGGAAAATATAATTATGTTCTATCTGTACTTATATCTAATAACTTTCGCAGAGAATCCCATGAGTTTTAATTTGTGAGATGACTGCTTCCTTGTTTATTTTACATTCTACCAACTGTGGTTAACTTAATTGAGTATTTACTGGACAAGCTTCGACAAGTCTGAAGCTTTTGGATTATAAAATAGAATAATTAAATTTCACATTGTATGCTTTCTCTCTCCTTTACCAATAATCTTGTTATTTATTTATATTCCAGTTAACTTCATTACTTGGTGAGATTGGACTGAACATTCAAGAAGCTCATGCATTTTCCACCAGTGATGGCTTTTCTCTGGATGTCTTTGTTGTTGAGGGTTGGCCTAATGAGGTAGGATAGAAATAGCTAAGCAAATCTGATTTGATACAAACACTTAATGTTATGATTATTTTAGGTAGCAGAAAGTTTCACTAATGTGTTTCAACATCTTACTATTAGTGCAGATTGCAAAATAATTTTGTAAGAAGCATAAGACCTTTTTTCTTAACTTCTCCTGATGTGCTTATATACTCATTCCTGTAGGTAATATATGGTTGCTGCTTTGTATTTATGGCATATCTAACCATCACTGTTGCATGAATGTGGGTACAAGGATGCAAGTATAATTGAAAAAGCTGGGACATGGGTATGGTGAGGTACTTTAATAAAACAAAGCATAATTAATGAACAATTGTTGACAAAAGGGTTACTAAAAGCAAGTTTTGAGATCTTTTGTGGACAAACTGGAATTGATAAATATCTATTCTCCAACTTGGGGGGAAGTGTTGAGCATTGGAATCAACTCCATGATTTGTGGATTGATTGGTGTTTGTCTAATCTATGATTGTTTCCTTTTTAGTTTTCGTTTCTTCTGATGTTCCTTGTATCTTGGGATATTACTAAATTTAGTGTTATGTTTCCTTATTTATTCTTTTATTAGTCTCATATATATCCCTGTATTATAGAATGTATGCACAGTGAGTGAGAAATAATTTTGATCTCCTCATTTTTCAGTTTCAAAGCCATATTCTGAAATGTTTCAAATAAAATTAATTTATAAAAGGAAGTTATGCCTCTGATATGTATTTTGGAGTTTGCACATAGATGGATACATACTCAATACAAGTACTACATCCAAAACAATGAATCTGTACACTTAACTGGTTTTGACATTGATTTCATGGTCTGTAAGTTATCCCTCCTTGCTTTAACATCAAGATAACTTGTATAGTATTGTTTCTTTTAGGCCCTGTTTGGTACACAAAATGTAAAAGGAATGCAATCGTAGAAAGAATAGAAAAGTGATTGTGAGGATAAAAACGACCTTTGTACCCCCCACTTTGAAAAAGTAATAAAAAAGTGGTGAGATACTATTGAGTATAAGCGTATAATAAATATTGCACAGAAGTTATATAAAGGCAATACCTTTACATAGAAATTACCAAATGGGCCCTTAATTTTTTTGGTTTATACTTCAAGTTGTATTTATTTCCCATTAGTAACTCAATTTTTTGAGCATTTTCCTTTGTCCCTTGGAAAGAATTTTTATTTTTTCTTTGTCTTTTTTCTATGCTTCATGGTTATAAGTTTAGATAATAATATCTCTTGTGTTTCTCAGGATCCATTGGATTTTAACTTCTTCCGCATATACTTCATATACCTAGCAAGAAAAATTGAAAATATATTAGTAATAATGTAATCCTTATCTCTTATAGAAATTAAAACATCCTGTTTTGAGTTTTAATTTAATTGCCTTGCTGAACTAGCTGGTGGATTTTCTACAAAAGCTTTGCTAATGATGATGATTAGTTGGTTTACGCAAAATAAATATATGGTTATAACAAATTAAAAGAGAACAGTTTGATGAAAATATGCCTTTTTTTTGGGGTCAAAATTGAGTATAACAAAACAGTTTTTCAAAGTGTTCTTCATTTCTGGCAATCCTAATTTGTAACAAGCTTTCTCTCTTCTTCCTCTTCTGATCACTGATGTAAGGGCTTCTAGGATTAGAATTTAATTGTCATATAAATTCCTTTATCAATTGATTGTTTTATTTTTCCTGGAGTTGATTTGTTTACTTCTCTTTTTCCACTAATATTTGGTTTTACATACTTAGCTGTTTCTTTTCTTTAAAAAAAAATTAAATTCCATATTCATATATCATTTTTGTTTAATTGACTCATTAAAATCTCATGGCTAAACCATTTTTTGTCTTTCTCTTTGCTTGTGGAACAATAATAGGAAACTGAGGAGCTCAAAGGTGTATTGGAAAAAGAAATTTTGAAATTTAAGGTAAATTTCTCCACATTAATCATTTCAAGATTTAAAATTCAAGGTTTTCTGGAAAGATATTTTAAATATATTTTTTTAATGATATTTCAATACAATGGCACCTCTTCAAGATTAAGGGTGGATGATGAGAATACTGTAATTGATTCATAAAACAAGAATACCTTATATTAAATCTGGCTGCGTTTGAGGGAACACAGTTAATATTAGTTGTTCTCTGCACTAATGCAGGGTGTCCATCAATTTCTTATTGATTTTTGTCTCTATTCATTCTTATATTAATCAGATGGAGTCGTTATTGTAGGTTCTATTCTGACTATGGTTTGTCTGTATTCTGTATAAGTTGAGCTCATATTGATATCTCTATTTTCCTCTAGTTCCTCATTCATAATAATTTAAATTTATCACCTTTTTCTTTCCACATTATGGGCCAGAAATAAGTTCTAAAAAAATTGAATGAAGGCTGAAAGTCAATTTGTACCATAAATGAATGCCTTATTTCATTATGGCTCACTTGACTTGAGAGGTTTGACAGTTATGAAGTGAATCCATCATGCGGTAATATGTAACCTGATGGCAAACAATGCAATCTACTTTATTTGTTATAACCAAGCATTTCATACAGCAAGATCAATCTATATATTCCCATCACTCTCCTGAATCTGTTGTAAATGTGATTAATATAGATCCCATTGAGGTGTATTATTGATTATTCTACTATGCATGGTTCCCTATATTACTTTTATAATGTTTCAAATCACTGCTGAATCTCATCTATTAGTTTTGTTGCACTGTAGAATACATATTTTCTGTTATATAGCCAAGGTTAGAGATCAGTCTTTTGTTTTTATTTCTCTTTGTATTACAATCTTCTGATATACGGAATATATTGTTAGCCCAGCAGGAGCAATATCTGCCATATGCTGCCAACGACAATTGCCAGGAAAGGATGGAACCCTTTCCTTGTTGCATAGAAATACCATCTGATGGAACTGATGTCTGGGAAATTGATACCAACCAGTTGAAATTTGAAAACAAAGTTGGCTCTGGATCATTCGGTGATTTGTGAGTTATCTCTTGTGAAATCTATTGGAACTCTAAATAGCTTCTTAGCTGATCTCTCTTTTCCTCTTTCCTTGATCTTCCTTAGGTACAGAGGCACTTATTGCAGTCAAGATGTGGCTATCAAAGTCCTCAAACCTGAGCGCATAAATACAGATATGTTGAGAGAGTTTGCACAGGAAGTTTATATCATGAGGTTTGTTAACATACCTGAATGTGATTGATAGAGATCTAGTTACCTGTTACTGAGACTCTTTTTCTTCTTCCACTTTTCTTCCTTTCCTTCTTTAATTCTTCTTATGATCATTTCTATCCAGTAATTGAAAAGGGAATCCTTTAAGTAGTGTAGGTTGTGCACTAGCTTTTCATATTCTGTTATAGTTGCTAGGTCCATATTGTACTAAATAATAATGTGTGCCTGGAACGCATGCCTTGTAATTACCTGATAACCTTGGAAGGAAAAAAGATGGATTTGATGCTCATAGATGAATAATCTTGATATAAATTTCTGGTAGTGTCTTACTGAATATGGGAAGGTTTACTCCTGTCTTCCTAGTCCCTGACTTCAAAATGAGGCTACCAAGAAAGCAATGCTTTTTTCACTCTTCTTTCTTTCACATACACATAAATTGCTTTGTGCCTACTTTGCTTCTTAGTAGTTCAAAGCAAAGCATAATATGGCTGCTATCTTTGTTAAATATCTGGGTTCTAAAATCTCCCCTCATTACAGAGTTATAATTTGAAAAACTGTAGTAAACTGGTTCCCTGTACTTAATATTTAAGCATATAGAATATTAAAATCTCCTTCTCAAAGATTCATGAGCTTTGGGTTGATTAAATTCATGGTAAGAGTATGAAATTTCTTGATCAGTATCAAAGGAAATTATTTGACTTGGTTGCCGTGACCGTTCAGGAAAGAAAATTCTTAACTTATTTCTTTTCTTTTTCCAAATATGTTCTACCTTGGATGCCTCTGAATTTTTTCTGAAAATATATCCATTAATGTTTTTGTCTAGACAAACATGCTGGTTTGTCAAACAAATTGCTTTTATATCATTTGGTTAGTTTACTGATATAGCATCCTTTTAAGTTTTGAATGGGAACTCTTCCTTTAACCATTATAACTTGCATTGCAGGAAGATTCGACACAGGAATGTTGTGCAATTCATTGGAGCATGTACTCGACCACCAAATCTTTGTATTGTTACTGGTAAATGACGGAAAACCCTGAGAACTTATAACACCATTTATTCATATTGTTAGTTTTTAACTACAGAAATTTTCGTAGGAATATCCAATTTTATTGTTTATGCATGAAGATATATTAGTTCTAGAATTTGAATAAAATCTTTAGTTAAATGTTTATGATTTATCATGTAATCTTATTCCTAAGATAATTTGGTTTCCTCATTCAGTCATCTCATAATTCAACTTTGACTCTTTTGTGCTCATGTTCATGCCTTCATCAGAGTTTATGTCTAGAGGAAGCATATATGACTTTCTGCACAAACAAAGTGGTGTATTTAAGCTTCCATCTTTGCTAAAAGTGGCGATTGATGTTTCCAAGGGAATGAACTATTTGCACCAAAATAATATAATTCACAGGGACCTCAAGACTGCCAATCTGCTGATGGATGAAAATGAAGTAAGAGGACTCCGTGAATGTGTTCACATTGACATTACCTGTCTCATTTCATCATTTTGTCAGTCCTTGTGTTGCCACTCTCTGCATAATACGTGGTTTATAAAGACAACACTGTGAGTGCAGATCATGTGATCTTTTGTTGCCAATTGCAAGCAAATCTTTCTTATACAATTAATATCAATTTTTTATTTTTGGTTATTGACGTAGTATAATTGATCTATTATCCTTTTCTGCCATCAGGTCATTGTATTGAAAATTAATTGTAGAATTTCTATAAATAAATGCATAACTGAGTGTTGGTGTGGTTATATGTTTATGATGTTCATAAACCTGAGGTACCACCCTCTACTTTTAAGCTGCCATGCTCAAGAAATTCCGCATTGGATGTGGTATATGTTGGTTCTGAATGGTTGCTAGTCTAGTCCTTTGCCTATCTTTAAGGTTTGCAGTTGTGTAATGTTGGATTCTTGTCAGGAAGTTAAATAGGAACTTTCGTACACAGAACTGAGAGGAAGAGTTGTTGATTTTTTTCTTTTTTTTTTTAATGCCTTTCTAGAAGAACTAAAGCATCTCCAACATGATTATTTCATCTTTACTAAAATCATTCTTTTTCAATAGGTGGTAAAGGTTGCTGATTTTGGGGTTGCCAGAGTGCAAACTCAATCTGGAGTGATGACAGCTGAAACTGGAACATACCGCTGGATGGCTCCTGAGGTATGTATTTTCTTGGATATCATCTTACTATCTTGATTTCTTTTTGGGTGACATTTTATGGCAGAAGAATGTGGTATCAGTATTTGTCTATTGTACACACTGTTTAATACACGGTCATTTTAGTTTCATAAATACTTGGAAATCCATTTATAAGATACTAGGACATAACATTCAAGTGTTGTATATGTTTTAAACAACATGGTGAAATTGGTTTTTCACATATTCATCTCATGCTCAATTTTTTTTTTTTAAATATAGTTTCTAAGTACTTGAGAAATCAGGATGTCTACTTACCAAACGCCAATTAATTTAGGGTTTGCTTGGTTGGAAAAGTGGAAAATAGGAAGGGTAGGAAAAATAGAGAACAAATATATTTAAATGCTCCTTGGTGCTTGATTGAGAAATGAAAGTGGTAGCATTATCATCAGATTTTGCAATTCTGGTCTTCGTGCACTTTTAATGCATTATATGAATTAGAGAACTTTTAAATTGGTCTGTTCTTTTTGCCTTTTCTTCAATTTGCTGATTTGATTCTAAATTGCACTGTTAGTCGATGCTTCAAATCTCTTTTCATTGATTTTATTTTTACTTGAAGATCATTGAACACAAACCTTATGACCAGAAGGCGGATGTTTTTAGTTTTGGAATAGCTCTTTGGGAGCTTCTAACTGGAGAAGTAAGTCCTTTCCATCCCGGCTAGCAGGCTTTGCTTTTTTAACTACAATTGGTTTCTTATCTCAAACAATGGTCCTGGATTTTACTCTTATCTCATCATATTTACTATATTTTATGACCAGCTGCCTTACTCTTACTTGACCCCATTACAAGCAGCAGTTGGCGTGGTGCAGAAGGTTTTCATTCTGTACTCTTTATAGATCATCTTGCATAAACGGTTTTTCTTAGCTATGCATGATGATTCTTTGTTTAACATTGCAATTAGGGTCTAAGACCTACAATCCCCAAGAAGGCACACCCGAGACTTTCTGAACTGCTCCAACGTTGCTGGCAACAAGATCCCACGGATAGACCAGAATTCTCTGAGATAACAGAGATTCTTCAGCTGATAGCTAAAGAGGTAAAAAATTACTCAAACTCTGACAAAATGTTGAACCAAGTATGAAATTTTAAATGCTACGTTTCAAACAGGTTATTGATGAAAAGGCAGATCGACACAAAGATAAATCATCTCACGGCTTTCTCTCAGCACTTAGACGGGGCCATCACTGATTTGGATCTATCATGACATTATATCCTTTCTGGATTCTCTTATAGTCTGATTAAAAGTTAACCGAGCTGCTTGTCTATACAATTGAAATTTTTTGCTATAATTTTTTTCTGGGTCAAAATATTGCATATTAGATTAACAACCACCAAGTTCTGAAGATACAAATGTATCTTAAGGCACAACATTTAAAATCTAACTAAACAAGCCTATATTTCAGAGTGTCAAAAATAAAAACAAAAGAACAAGAGGCAATGCGCCTAGGCACAATCTCTAAACAATAGTAGATATCATACTTCTCATAGTTGCCTCTCGTCTGCTTCCTGGACCGAAGTGTTATTTACAATTGGATGGATGCACGAGGGGCCAAGGTTGAAATTGATCGAGTTCGAAAGCCCCCTCTTCTTTCCCAGTTTTGCTATCAAGTCTTAAATGAACACCAGTAAACTACGGTTTTCTCCCTTCTTATCTGTAAGGGTGGGATCACTCTACTTATCTTTCTGGGACGAAGCAGATAGCAGTGCAGTTAATGGGAGATTTAAATAGATCTATTGGTAGGGAAAGGCTTGAACACCATTGATACGAATTTTTGAGTCACATTTCAAAAGTTAGTTCATGAAGTTGGAGAGTTTAAAGTTACCTCTGATTCTTTCATGTCCAGAAGGCTCCCAATAAGAGAGTGAGTGATTGAACAAGTGTTACCTCACATGAGAGCCTTTTGGATATGAAAGAATTTAGATTTGTTCAAGGTTTATATAAATTTCATATTAAAATCTCATTTGCCTGATTTTAAATTTAATTCTTATATCTTACAATATGTCATAACTATCATACCCGTGATAAAATGAAGAAACGGCCGACATTAAGTACAAGAATGATTTAGTCCCTAAGCCTTTAGATGCATTGAACAAAATATAATAGAATAACATTTCATGCCAAAACTTCATTACTCAATCATAAAAAAGAATATTTCAATCAAAAAAGTTAAAATTACACTAAAGTATACATTTTAAAAATTAAAAAAAATATATCTGTATAACTAGCACATACATATTGCCAATGCTTTATATGCTTAAAAGAAGTTTCTTGTAGGTTACTAAATAATTCAAAGAGAGAAGCATATTATCTATTACCATTAATTATTTAGATAGAATGAGATATATACATATATACATATATGTATATAATAATTAAAATAATTTAGTTTTTATAATTTATATTTATTTAAAAATTATTTGTATGAGCATGGCTACAAGACTAGTTATTACGTAAATCTAATGCATTATGGGGTGAAAATTAGAAAGTTGGTTTTTATTCGTCATATTTTATAACCATCTTCATAAGTGATTCATAGTTTTAAAATTAGCTAATGAATTGTATATAAATATGATTTTATTAATTAAAGTTTTATGATTAAATCTGTTTAAATTGTTAAATACCGAATCAATTTATAGATACACAAATTATGAGGTTTATTACAATATCATTTTTACTAAAATATTTTCCATCAACCCAAATACATCTTTTTTTTTAATTAAAATATTTTCTTACACATTTTCTTGTAAGGTATTGTAATCTAAAAATTTAAAACTGGCGTAACATGTATATTTTGAAAATAAAGGAGATACTTATATAATTTATCCTCATTTAAAAAAAATTAAATCAAAATTTTTAAAATTTTTTTAAATGAATTTAAACTAAATGTATTGAATTCCATTGCAAAAATTCAACATTTTTATTATTTTTTTTAAAAATCATTACAATTTTAAAAGAAAGAATAAAAAATTTAAATTGAAAAATTTTGACTGCAGTAAAATTTTAGCTAATTTTCTAGTTAATTATTTTTTTATAATTGTATTGTAATTGTTGAAATATTTATTCTTTTTTTAAAAAACTATAATGAAAATTTTGAATTATTTTTTTAAAATTATTTTAATTATTGTTGAATTTAGATTAGACTAGAAGAAAATTGTTTTTTGTAAAAGATAAAGAAGACTTTATTAATTTCTTATTACTATATATACTGTGAATAAAGTAGGTCTTACCTAAGAAAAAATCTAATTTAAAAGAATAATTGAAATATAGAATAGAATATTGAATTAGTGTGAAGATATATTATTTGATTGAAAATTCCTTTGATTTATTTGTATAATAATAAGAAATCATTTATTTTTAAAATTATAAAAAAAGAAAATTAAAAACTGCAAATTTTTTTTAATAGTGTAATGCAATTGCATTACATTTGTAAGCTACTAGTAGTCTCTAAGGATGTTGAACTTCTATTTAATTATTCTTTAAAAAATGTTGAAGAAGTCAAAACATGTTATTGACTTCTCCAAAAAAAGGAAATCTTAGCAAATATTTTTGTTTGATATGATTTTAAATAAAAGTTATTATTTTAATGTGATAATGCTCAAAATTCCTTATATTTTAACTGCAAAAATTTAGATAAGAATATCCAATTCTACTATATATTGATGAAGATATTCTAATTTTAGGACTTGTATAATGTAACACCATAAATTCTAATTCATTTCATGACATTCATGAGCTTCACATCATCAATTCTCTAAAAAATGTAAAGAAAAAGGGAATAACATAATGAATATTTTCGCATTGCGTCGTATTTAAAAATTTCATTCGGTATCATGTGGACCGTGTGAGCTCATACTATACTTTTTTATATTTAATTACATGTATACAACTTATTTGCATCATAAAATGTGGCTCACAACTTAAGAAAACCAAAATGAAGCATAAAATATGGAGATTTATTTTCGGACAGATTTTGCCTCTTTTCTGTTCAAATTTTGAAAAATCATAACTAATTTTAGAAAAATAAAAAACATACATTCTTGGTCGTTATGGAAAGTTACGGATGTCTACTTCACATTAAAAATATGTCCAAATCATAACATTCATTACAAAGGACATTTGACATCTGAACTGGTTCAGAGGTCAGATTGCATTTTGGAACTATCATAGAATTATGCAGCAAACTTTGAAAATGTCCAATTAATTCTACAAAACTCCAATCAATGCAAATGATAACAATATAGAAATCTGTGGATGTTAAATAGAGGAAAAAAATATTTCTAGACTAGCTCAGGTAGTCTAGACCTCGGAATGTAATAGAACAATAACTCAGGTCGGGCAAAACTCTTGATACTGGACAGAATGTTCAAAAAATCATATCTCCCTCTCCAAACCTCCAATTGAGGTTCTTCTAGTTGGCACGAGTCACTACAAATTCCTAGTTTCTCTGTATAAAATTTCGTGGCAATTGGACATCACTGGGGTCTTGTGTGACAGATTTCATTTTCAGACCAATGAGTAATGTAGCAAACCAAAATCAGAAAAATTGCCAACTTTGAAAATTCATCAAATATTCTGTAAACCTCCAAAAATTATGTTCTTTAACTTTCCAAAAATCTCTCAACAAGCCCTAATTGCATGCCAAATTTTAGATCAAGAAGAACTCATTTGGGAAAAAAGTGATATAAGGTTCTATTTTGGTCAATTTTGACTCCATATGAGGTACCAAAGTAACCAAATGGCTTTCCCTAGGGTTTGACACCTTTTGGGAAAGTCTAAAAGCATAATTAGGACTTGTGTAAGCTACCCAAATGGTCCCAAACTTTATGCATCTTATTTTGGCCATCTCATCCACACTTATACACATTTCCATAATGTTATCCAAGAAGCTAATTTGCCAAAACATGTTCAAATCACATTCTAATGGTCACATAATATATTCTCTCATTCATCCATGACATATTATCATAATTACATGTGTTTATGACATCATGATACATACACATCCTTGGATTACATCATTTGACACAATTATGGCCTTAAAGAACCAAAACTATGCATTTTGTTATCAAACTCTTTTCTTCAAGGTGGTTGGCTTCCATTATCTTGTCCACTTGGTCCACCTAGCATGTGAGATCATTGGAGAGGTGGGAATGGGATTCAAAGAATCCCAATAGCTCATCTCTCATTCAATCATACATAATGAATGTAAACAAGTCTCATAAATGCATGTATGATCATGTAGACATGTGTAAGCACTCAAGAAACATTTTCATCACTTAAGAAAGTCATACATAGTATACAAAGGCTTGCCAAGCAAGTGGATTGGCCTTACCTAATTTCTTGTAGATATTGGACTTACCTCACCTATTCTTTAATGCATTCTTGGACTCAACCATACTCTTGAGAGCCCACTTTGCTTTTGGGAGACTCTTTGCTTTGTCTCAACTAATCTTAAGGGTTCTTGGCTCATCCTTACCATAGCTAAGGGCTCTTAGCCTCTCCACACTTAAGTAAACTAAAAAAATATCATACATTCATTTGAAAACATAATATGTTATCATGAAATCATGGCATATAAAATCATGCTAGCATACTTTTCATGGCTTGAAAATACACATACACACATTCTAAGACACGTTAAACACACATCCATGCATGAGAGAAGGTGGAGAGAGCTACCTTACACACAATCACACACTTTTCTCTTTGGATTCAAGCTCCTTTTTTTGGCCACACACACAAAAACTTGTGGAGATGCTTTCTCTTGGCCTAGACACAATTTATGGAAGCCAATTAGGTTTATGAAACAAATTCTAAGGCCACACAACTTGCTTAGACACTAGGTTGTAATATAAATCTCATTATGGTCCATAAATGCACCTAATGAAGCAACACCCTTCTAATAATTTTTAGGCTCCATTCTTTCCTTTCAAATATGATTCTTGACTCTTTTTAAGCCTTTTAGAGTCATCACACAATTAAAACAAAGAGCCTAATTATATGTTGCTTCTTTAGGTCATAATATAGAATCTAAAGCACCAACTCACTTTCTGAGTTCTAAATTTTTTTCAAGGCCTCCCCTCATTTTCATTCATCATATATGACTCAAAAATGAGTTTAGAAAAATTTAAAACTTTCCCTAACTATGCTATCCTTGCTTGGTCGAGGCTATGGAGGAAATGGAACTTCTTGGAATTTGCTTTATTTTCTCAAGGGAAGAAGCATATGGGGAGCCTCTTAGGGATCTTAGGAGCTCATTTAAACTCTTATTTAGGTCTAGGAATCATCATACAAAATCAGATTTTACAAGGTGCAATTGAAACCCTAGAACTTGTATCTTGAAATCTAATGATTTTTTGTTAATTCCTTTTACATATTCTTACTCTCCACACCCTTTTTCCTTAGATTCACCCTTGGTTTTGCCTAAAAATCAAGTCCTCCTAGGGTTTTCTCAAGTGGGGTGAAATGGTAGAGAAGGGAACCAAAGATGATAACCATAGGAACAAAAATTACCTTGTTTTCTTGCTTTTTTTCACTTGAATCTTGTGTTCTTTAAGCTCCTCTCTTCAAATCCGAATTTTTCCCTCAATTTCTCCTATAAAACAGATCCATATACTTCATTATAATCATAGGAAATAAAAGAGAATGAAGGAGAAGAGGTTTGGAAGAGAAAGAGCATGAAAAATCATGAAAATCCATACCTTTCTACCTTGAATTTCTCCTCCTTTTCTTCCTCCTCTTGTGCGCCTTATCCCTTAGAGTTTTCCTCTGGTTTTGGGAGGAACATGGTCATGCATAATGAAGGGAGAAGAAGGGTGCATCATATATATAGGTAGGAATAAGTTACACTTTTCAAAAATCCCATTTTGTCTTTTGTTCTTGGCATTTTTGTTTCTCTTTCGTTTTAACTCCTTTTTTAGAACCGTCTTTTTCATTATGAAATTTAGGATCCCAATTTAGTAAAATGCCTTTAGAATCACTCAAATCAAAGTTAAAATTTTTCTGAACGAATCCATTAAAATTCGGGTACACCGAGGTTAAAAAATGTCCACCGGATCCACCGGAGGGGTTTAGTTGTCTCGAGGCTTTTCATGGTTTTCAGGGCCTCTGAAAACCCTGAAAAAGTCAAAACTTTCATTTAAAAAGTCCTCCTGTGTGAATTCCAAAATTTACTCAAAATTATAAAAATGCCATTACGTTTCGTAAGCTTTTCGTAAGAAATTGTTTCTTCATTCTAGTTCCATTTTTCTTTTCGTCTAAGCCTGGGATTCTCATTTTTAGAAGTCTAGAATACTTCCCAAATTTTTCGGAGCCTTAATTACATCATTTCGGAGGACTTCCTTTTGTATTCAGTGAATTTCGTTCGTTGACAAAGAAATCGTACGTTACGTTTCTCACGTTTTCTTTCATTTACAGAGGACCGGATGTTACACATAAAATCTCTAATTATGTATTTATTGATGTGAAACTAATGAAATATAAGAAATATAATAAGAATAAGAGAGAAAATTGAAAGAATTATGGAGATAGCTCTTAATTTATTTAGATCCTTCATGATAGCTTTTGTTCATAAGCTTTCAACCAAAAAATAAAATAAAAGTTAATCAAAAGGATCTTTTTGTCTTTCAAAATTTCATAGAATTTTTTGATTCTTTAATTTATAAAATTGTTCATTCCAATCATCACTCAACAATTCTAGAATATAAATAAGAAAATTAATCTACATAATTGTAAAATATAAATTATTTGAGAATTATATGATATATGCTATTAAACATGAGAAGGATTGTTAGAGGGGTTATATGTTAGGGGTTATAAAAATTTATATAATTATATCATTTACAACCCTTCCTATCAAATATCTATTAATAAATAATGTGCCTTATTAAAACTTTTTTTTTTTAAAAATCTAGTGGAATAAAAACTTAGTCAAAGAGAAAAAATATACAATATTTACAATGTCCATTATGAGTTGTTTTATTAGAAACCTTACTAGAAAAATCTAGTGACATAAATTTTTAGTTACCAAAAACAAAAGAGAGGAAGAGAGTACATGTCTTTTACTCTTTCTAATGGTGTCACTTAATGTTTTTAAATCAATACATCCTAATATTGTACACCAACTTGTCAAATGTGATAGTTGGTAATGCTTTAATAAACAAATTTATCAAATTATCACATGAATGAATATATTGAGTATCTATATCATCATTCTTTTAAAGATCATGAATAAAAAGAATTTAGTAAGATATGTTTCATTTTGTCTCATGTAATGTACTCTCTTTTTAATTAAGCTATGTATGATGCATTAGTTTTGCATAATATTATTAAAATTTATTTCTCTAAAGGTAAACCATACATTTTCTAGATATATTGGGTAATTAATTTTAGCTAAATACACTCTCCACTACAATTATTTCTATATGATATAATGAAGTAGTAGTTAAAGTTCAATTTGTAGAGCACTATGATATAGTTATATACTCGTATGTAAATAAATAACCAATTTGAAATCAAGTTTCATATGGATCGAATAAGTATTCTCCATCTATATAACCAATTAACTATAATCTAGATTTAATTAAGTAAAATAACCCCATATCAATAGTCCTTCAAAGATATCACAATAAATGTTTAACTTTATTCCAAAGTCTTGTTGTTGGAAAAGAATTAAATCCTGCTAACAAATGTATAATTAATGTAATATCAGGTCATATACTATTGGCAAAATACATTAATGCTCTATAGCATTAAGCCATGATATTTTGGACCAAGATGTTCTTCATCATACTCTTAAGAAAAAAATGGCCTTTGTTTACCTCTAATAATTTTACAACTATTGGAGTACTTAATAAATATGTTTTATCTATGTAGAATCACTTTAAAATACTTTTAGTATAAGCTCATTCATGAAGGATAATTACATTTATTAAGTGATTGATCTGAAGTCAAGATAAAACTTTATTTTTCCAATGTCTTTTATTTTAAATTATTTCTCTAAATAATCAACTATTTTTTGAAGCTATTTATGGGGTTCAATGATATTTAAATCACCAATATATACAATAATTAGAACAAACTTTGATTGAGGTCTTTTTATAAAGACACATGGGTCAATCAAGTCTTTTTATAACCTTCCTTTAACAAATATTTGCTAAAATGATTGTTCCACATATGCCTTAATTGTTTTAATTCATATAAGGATTTATGTAAATATATTAAAATTTTTTTTTTTTGAGAATCTTCACATGTTTTTAGAATTATAAATCCTTAAAAGACTTTTATATAAATTTCACTATATAGTGAGTCATATAAATAGGCTATAACTACATTCATTAGACACATATCAAGTGTTTCATATGCTGCTAAACTAATAAGATATCTAAAAATGATTACATCTATTACAAAAGAGTATGTATCTTCATAATTAATGTTAAGCCTTGACAAAAATTTGTGCTATGTATCATGTTTTATATTTGATGGCTTCATTTTTCTCATTTTGTTTTCACATAAATATCCATTGTAACCTTCTGATTTTACACCTTCAAGTGTTCGGACTACAATTTCAAGAACTTTATGTTTTGAAAGTGAATTCAATTATGCTTGAATTGTATCTTTCCATTTTGGCCAATCATTTCTTTATCTATATTCTTTGATAAATTTAGGTTTAAAATACTCATTTTGTTTTATTATTTCAAAAACAACATTATATGGAAAAATAATGTTGTTGACAACTGTATCTTTTTTGTTCCTTTTTTTTTTTCTCATAGTGATTATTCATTACTTTTAGGTATCTGAATCTCTTTTAAGATTTTATGATTAGTTATATCTTGGATCTTGTTTGGAATACATGCCTTTTCAATATGATCATCTCAGTTATTTGCTCCTTTCTTTTTTTTTTTTTTAATTTTTATCTTTGGAACTAATTAGTTTATTGTGCTTATGGGGTGGCTTACTTTTATTTGCATTAACAATTTGTCCTACTAGGACATTAATTTGAGTTGGAGCACTTGCAACTAGTATATGAGATTTGGTAATTCTCTTTAAATTAGTAAATGCATCTAGCAATTGATTTGCAATATTTTGTAAATGCATCATTTTCTTAACTTTTAGTTTACCTTACTTTGTATGAAGATCTAGATGAGATAATGATAATGCATGTTATGTAATTTTTTTTTCCAATTGCATATTATCTCCCTTAATGTTATAGAAACTGATGAGAGACCCCGTAGGAATAAGTCCTAGAAACCTTCAACAAGATGATACATTGCCCGGGACTGGCTAAGAACAAGAAATGTTGGTCAAATGGATAAGACCCTAAGAGAACTCGTCCCTTAGAACCCTAGCCTTGAGATGCCACAAAGGAAGACCACTCCTTTGATAAGTCACTTGTATTCTAAAGAAGAACACACAGAAGCAAGAATTCTCACAATGAGAAATAAAATTCTGAATTCATTCCAATCTCCCAAAAGTACAATAGGTGGCCTATTAAATAGGCATAAAAGAAAACCCTAAACCTAACTTAATTTCTAAGAATTCTCCTCCAAGAAATAGGAAACAAAGAATCCAATTTTAATGGAAGGAGATGATGCCATTTACTACAAGAAATCGTAAAGAAAAGGAAAGAAAGCAATAAGTTTTCAGCAACTAACGAAAATGGAAATAAACAAAATCTGAAACTTAAATCCTAAGTCTTGACTAAATGGCCTTGTTCAAACTAATGGAAATGGAAACTAATGAAAATCAAATAAAAGACATCCTAATAAGATTTAAAACTCCTATTCAGGTCACTTTTGTTGCCCATGTGAATTGCACATGCTTGTTAATTGATTTCTTCAAGTTGGACTCTATTTGGACCTTGCAGCATATCTTGTTGGGCTTGGACAATGAGGATCAAGTCTCTTGGGCCTTGTAACTCTTCAAATTCGTGCAAAAACATGGGTTCAAGATCTTGAACCTTTTGGACAATGCAACTCAAAGCTTGCTTCATGGCTTTAGCTCTTCCTCTAGTCATTGGGCCTCCTATGCCTTGTAATGGGTCCATTTGCATGTTGAACTCTCTTGCATACCCTCCATGCTCTTTTAGGTCATTACACCATGCTCCCTTGTCTACAAGCTCATGGGCCCCTTCATCATTCCCTCCCTCTTCAAAAGGATTCGTCCTCGAATCTGCATAATTAAAGGGAGATAAATCAGTAACATTGAATGTAGCACTAATATTTCCATAAGAGCTTGGCAAATCAATTTTGTATGCATTGTCATTAATTCTTTCCAAAACTTGGAAAGGTCCATCCCCTCTAGGGTGTAATTTTGACTTTCGTTTCTCAGGGAATCTTTCCTTTCTCAAGTGTACCCAAACCCAATCTCCAGGTTCAAATACCACACGCCTTCTACCCTTATTAGCATGCTTGGCATATTGTTCATTCTTCCTCTCAATGTTAGCCTTAACTTTGGCATGTAATTCCTGCACAAACTTAGCTTTCTTCAAACCATCAAGATTAGCAAACTCATTAGAAGGTAAAGGAAGAATATCAAGAGGAGTTAAGGGATTAAAACCATAGACAACCTCAAATGGAGAAAATGAAGTAGAAGAGTGCACTATTCTATTATATCCAAACTCAATGTGAGGCAAGCATTTTTCCCAATTCTTTAAGTTTTTTTGAATGATAGAACGAAGCAAGGTAGTAAGAGTACGATTCACAACTTCAGTTTGCCCATCCGTTTGAGGATGTGCCACAGTAGAAAACAACAATTTAGTTCCTAGCTTAGACCATAAAGTTCTCCAAAAATGGCTAAGGAACTTTACATCTCTATCACTCACAATAGATTTAGGTAAACCATGCAACCTCACTATTTCTTTAAGGAACAAGTCAGCAATATGTATGGCATCATTAGTTTTTGAACATGCAATAAAGTGTGCCATTTTGCTAAATCTATCAACCACAACAAAAATGCTATCTTTTCCACTTTGAGCTCTAGGTAAGCCCAACACAAAATCTATAGAAATATCAGTCCAAGGTTGAGAAGGCATGGGGAGGGGAGAATACAAACCATGAGATTGAACTTTAGATTTTGCATGCTTACATGTCACACATCTATCACAAACAGCAATTACATCTTTCCTCATGCTTGGCCAATAAAAATGTTCATGCAAAAGAGCTGAAGTTTTCTCCACACCAAAGTGTCCCATCAAAGCACCACCATGAGTCTCTTTAACAAGCAATTCATGCGTAGAACAAGATGGAATACATAATTTATCTTTCTTAAACAAAAATCCATCAAATTTGTAAAAGTCATTAAAACCATGTTTCTCACACAATTTCCAGATTTCACCAAAGTCACAATCAGATTCATACATGCTTTTTAACATCTCAAAACCAAGTAATCTAGCATGCAATGATGTAAGAAGACTATATCTCCTAGATAATGCATCAGCCACAACATTCTCTTGATCCTTTTTGTGCTTGATAACATAAGGAAAAGTTTCAATGAATTCAAGCCATCTAGCATGTCTCTTGTTCAATTTACCTTGAGACTTTAAAATTTTCAAGCTTTCATGATCAGAATGTATAATGAATTCTTTTGACCACAAATAATGTTGCCAAGTCTCTAAGGTTCTTTTTAAAGCATACAACTCTTTGTCATATATGGAATAATTCAAAGTAGCTCGGCTTAATTTTTCACTAAAGAAAGCAATGGGTTTAGAATCTTGCATTAAAACAGCCACAATTCCAATTCCAGATGCATCACATTCAATTTCAAATACTTTAGAAAAATTAGGTAAAACAAGTAAAGGAGCATTAGTTAATTTTTCTTTCAAAGTGCTAAATGCAACCTCTTGTGTTTCACCCCACTTGAAAACTACATTTTTCTTTACCAAATCATTCAAAGGTGCAGCAATGGAGGAGAAGTCCCTCACAAAACGTCTATAGAAGCTAGCCAAGCCATGAAAACTCCTTACTTCATTTGCATTCTTTAGTGTAGGCCACTCACGGATAGCTTTCACCTTCTCTTCATCCACACGAATCCCTTGAGCACCTACAACAAATCCAAGAAACACAACAGAATCCAAACAAAAAGAACACTTTTCTAAATTTACATAAAGGCTATTCTTCCTAAGAATGCAAAAGACCTCACGCAAATGACCAAGATGATCATCTAAACTCTTACTATAAATCAAAATATCATCAAAATAAACAACAACACATTTCCTAATGAGAGAACAAAAAACATGATTCATTAAGCTCATAAATGTACTGGGTGCATTAGTTAATCCAAATGGCATAACTAACCACTCATACAATCCAAACTTAGTTTTAAATGCGGTTTTCCATTCATCACCTTCTTTCATTCTAATTTGATGATATCCACTCCTAAGATCAATTTTAGAAAATAAAGATGCACCATGCAACTCATCAAGCATATCATCTAATTTAGGAATGGGATAACAATACTTAACTGTGATTTTATTGATGGCTCTACAATCCACGCACATTCTCCACTTGCCATCCTTCTTAGGCACTAGGATCACTGGAACCGCACAAGGACTTAAGCTCTCTCTAACAAAGCCTTTCTTCATGAGCTCTTCAACTTGGCATTGGATTTCCTTAGTTTCTTCCGGATTGGCTCTATATGCTGGTCTATTAGGAATGGATGCTCCGGGGATGAAATCTATACGATGTTCAATGCCTCTCAAAGGGGGCAAACCATCGGGAATTTCCTTTGGAAACAAATCACCAAAATCTTGCAAAAGAGACACAACACTAGAAGGCAAAGAGGGATCAAGTTCATTAGTAGAAAAATAAATTTCCTTGTACAAGAGTACAAGTATTTGCTCATCAGCCAACATAGCTCTCTTAATCTCTCTTTTTCCAGAAAAGAAACTCACTTTTTTTTCATCAATTTTCTCACTTTCATGCTTTTTCTTTTCAATCACTTTCTTTTCTTTTTTTCTCTCCTTTCTTTCTTTTCTCTCTTTCTCTCTCAATTTGCACTCATTTTCAATTCTAAGTTGATCCTCATAAGCTTGCATGGGTCTGAGAGGAGTAAGCACAACAATTTTACCGTTGAAAGGAAAAGAATGGCAATTTTTATATCCATCATGTTTAAAAAGTCTATCAAATTGCCATGGTCTACCAAGCAAAATATGTCCAGCATACATGGGAGCTATATCACACAAGACCTCATCATGATAATTACCAATAGAAAAAGAAATTAACACTTGCTTAGTAACTTTAACTTCACCACAATCATTAAGCCATTGCAACTTATAAGGACTAAGATGCTTTAAAGTAGGCAAATTCAGTTTATCAACAAGCAAGATACTAGCAACATTTGTACAACTACCACCATCAATAATCATGCTACATACCTTGTTCTGGACAAAACATCTAGTATGGAAAATGTGCTCACGCTGCTCTTTCTCATGATCTTCCTTGGGTTGAATATTTAGAGCACGCTTAGACACCAAAGCCTCTCCATACACGGGGTCACTAAGCTCCAACTCAGAATCCTCCACCAAAGATGGCATACTTCCATCCGAATCTTCATCACTAGTCTCCTCACTAACTACATCACCATTCTCAAGCAAAATCATAGTTCTCTTGTTTGGACATTGAGAAGAGATGTGACCAAAACCTTGACATTTAAAACACTTAATTTTTGAAGTAGAAGAAGAAGAAGAGGAGTTAGAGTTATACTTACCTTTAGGAGGTGGATCGGAACTTTTGGGCTTTGCTTCCTCCTTTGGCTTGCTTTCTTTGGATTTGAAGGAGGATTTGGAATCCTTCAAACCTTGCTTCCAAGACCCAGAACCAGCAGCAAATCTGAATTTCTGTTGAGATTTAAGTTGTTTCTCCACTTTAATAGCTTTGTGTAATAGCTCTTCCATGTCAACATAATGTTGGAGATCAACAATTGCAGCAATTTCAGGGTTCAAACCATCTATGAATCTTGCCATGGTGGCCTCTTTGTCTTCCTCAAGATTGGCTCTAATCATAGCCATTCCATCTCTTGATAATACTCCTCAACACTCATGGAGCCTTGTCTCAATTTCTGCAATTTCTTGTGCAAATCCCTATAGTAATAACTAGGGACAAATCTCTTTCTCATAGTGATTTTCATCTCATGCCAAGTCTGAATTGCAGGCTCTCTATTTCGCCTTCTATTGATGAAAATGTGATCCCACCAAATACTAGCATAATCTGAAAATTCAACGGCTGCTAATTTCACTTTTTGCCCTTCAGAATAATGATGGCACTCAAAAACATGCTCAACCTTTCTTTCCCACTCCAAATAAAGCTCTGGATCATTCTTTCCTTGAAAGGAGGGAATTTTCATTTTGATGTTGCCTAGACCATGCTCCTTATGTGGGGGAGCTTGCTTGTGCCTCCTTGGAGTGAAATCATCAAAGTCAGATTCTCCTTCATACTCCTCTTCAAGATCACGCCTTTTTGGAATTTTAGAGTTAGATGGAGATTCAAAGTCATCCAGTCTTGCATTGAGCCTTTTGAATTGCTCATAGACACTTTTCATGAAAACTTTAAGATCAACATCATTAGGCTCATTTTCAGCCATTTTACAACCTGAAATGTTAGTGGACAGAATAAAAATAATAATAATATGAAGTAGGACCTCACACACTCTTCTCACGTGTATCACTCAAAATATTGCAAATCCACTCGTGTTTCACTTAAAATTTGGCTTTTTTTCTTTAATATGACACTCTTGCCTTTTAGTGCTTTTAATTAGAAACAAAAACAAAATCAATAGGAGCAAAGAATAAAGTGGCAATCCCAAAACCAGAAAATTCCAAGTTAAAATCCTCAAAGAGCCAAAAGAAAAAGGGGCAAGGGGGTAGTAATAATAATGCAAAAGAAAAAAAGAAAAACGTGTAGCAATATGGGGAAAAGAAAGAAATCAAAACAAGAAGGAAACAAGAGAAAGGAACATGAAACAACAATAGAGGAAAGAGAGTAGATTCAGCAAAAAAAAAAAAGGAAAAACGAAATTTGACAAAATGGATGTGAGATGGAGAGGGTAAATCACATTTTAGACCTGATCAAGGAAGGAGAGAGGCACAACTTGAAGGACTTGGAAAGAAAACAATGAGATCTAAAGCAAAAAAAAAATGGAAAGAAAAAAAGTCAGCAAATTTGGAAGTAGAAAGGAAATAAAAAAATAGGCAAGAAGCAAATTAGGAAGTAGATAAGAATTTAAAAGGGCAAGGATCAGAAACAAGCAGTTTGGAAAGAATTAAAAAAAAAAAAAAAGGAAAGTCAGGTTTTAGGAAATTTGGAAGCTTACCACCCAAGTTTACAGAATTAAGAAAGTGATTGCTACTTGTAATTCTTCACAATTTGGTAACTTCCTACAACTTGCAATTCAGGTTAGCCAAAATAGGAACTTTGAAAATAGGAAACTAATGGGATGCCAAGCAATTGCAATCCATCACAATGAAATAGGAAATTTGTTACTTGAACATAAAAGGACAGAACTTGATAGTTACTCAACTCAAATTGGAAATTCTTCTTTCTTTCTTTCTTTTTTTTTTTTACTTCTTTTTTTTTCACTTTTTTTTCGAATTTATTTTATTTCTTTTTTTTTCGAATTTTTTTTTTTTAGTATCACACACTCTTTTTTTTTTTAAGAAACAAAAAATGAAAATATGGCAAAGAGGACAAAACTCACACATAAGTTAGCAAATCACAAGAAAAAAAAACAAACAAACTATGGATGGTATGAAAAGGAATATGGAGGTACACTACAATGGAAAAGGAAAAAGATGGAAGACAAAGATGAAGATGGAAAAGGTAACACAAATGGAAGGAGAGAAGGTATGAAGAACAGTGGAAGGAAAACACAAAGATATACCTTGCACTAGCGAACCTATGCTCTGATACCAAATGATGAGAGACCCCGTAGGAATAAGTCCTAGGAACCTTCAACAAAATGATACATTGCCCGGGACCGGCTAAGAACAAGAAATGTTGGTCAAATGGATAAGACCCTAAGAGAACTCGTCCCTTAGAACCCTAGCCTTGAGACGCCACAAAGGAAGACCACTCCTTTGATAAGTCACTTGTATTCTAAAGAAGAACACACAGAAGCAAGAATTTTCACAATGAGAAATAAAATTCTGAATTCATTCCAATCTCCCAAAAGTACAATAGGTGGCCTATTAAATAGGCATAAAAGAAAACCCTAAACCTAACTTAATCTCTAAGAATTCTCCTCCCAGAAATAGGAAACAAAGAATCCAATTTTAATGGAAGGAGATGATGCCATTTACTACAAGAAATCCTAAAGAAAAAGAAAGAAAGTAATAAGTTTTCAGCAACTAACGAAAATGGAAATAAACAAAATCTGAAACTTAAATCCTAAGTCTTGACTAAATGGCCTTGTTCAAACTAATGGAAATGGAAACTAATGAAAATCAAATAAAAGACATCCTGATAAGATTTAAAACTCCTATTCACGTCACTTTTGTTGCCCATGTGAATTGCACATGCTTGTTAATTGATTTCTTCAAGTTGGACTCTATTTGGACCTTGCAGCATATCTTGTTGGGCTTGGACAATGAGGATCAAGTCTCTTGGGCCTTGTAACTCTTCAAATTCGTGCAAAAACATGGGTTCAAGATCTTGAACCTTTTGGACAATGCAACTCAAAGCTTGCTTCATGGCTTTAGCTCTTCCTCTAGTCATTGGGCCTCCTATGCCTTGTAATGGGTCCATTTGCATGTTGAACTCTCTTACACACCCTCCATGCTCTTTTAGGTCATTACACCATGCTCCCTTGTCTACAAGCTCATGGGCCCCTTCATCAGAAACTATTTTATCAAAATGACAATTGGCAAATTGTGCCATAAATAAGAGGGGACTTATAACCAACATGTATGTCCAACTTTTTTTGATGACTCATCTCTGTGCATTGTAACAAAGTAATTGAAACATATACGATATATCCGAAAGCTTTAAGATGAAAAATATTTGGCTCTTAACTAAAAGTCAATTATAATGGAGAGAATCTTATTGGCTTGATGCTTACAAGTACTTTTGCATGTACAATTACAAGTCCTTATGTGAAAATAGGAAGTTTTGTTCTTATAAATATTGATGTAACTATTAATTAAAGGTATTTAGTTAATGATTCTATTGGACCATTTTTTGTATAAGCAACAAGAATAAGCTTTTCAATGATTATTCTAATAGATATACAATAATCATTAAAAGTCTCGCTGCAAACACATTAGTATTATCAAAATGAATTGTCTTGATTGCATAATCTAAAAATTGTGGTCTTAATTAAATTATTTAAGCAAGCAATCTCACAAATGCCAAGTTGCAAGTTGACAATAAAAATATATGTGACCATCTTATACATCTATTAAAATCATATAATATCTAAATGATTCATATGGTTGATAGCTGAGCCTATATATATCTCCTTAGGTAGTTTTAGAAATGTAAGGGATTCAATCCCAACTTTAGTCAGCGATGGTGTAACACCCTAAAATTAATTATGGTGTTAATAATGGATTTGGGTTAATTAAGAATAATTAATATAGAATAATTAGATAAGTTATGTGAATGAAATTTTAGAGAGATAAATTATTAATATAAGTTTGGGATTTAATTGGGTTAGAAACCTCATCTAGGCCTAAATTAAAATTAAATAGGCTATAGTTAGAGATTAATGGAGGTCCAATGATTTTAGGTGCAAACCCAATCTTTTAATGTGAGACTTGGTCTAAGAGAGAGCACCTAGTGATGACCCAATCTGATTTAGTGAGATACGGGCCCAAGACCTCAACTAAATGGGCTATTGAAAACTTGACTCAACCTAACTAAAAATCTGAACTCTTGTAATTGGCCCAATAATTAAAACCTTAGCCCAACAACTAGTGGGAGCCCAATAAATCCTTGGGCTAGTGGGTTAACCCATAACCCATTTAGGGCCCAACTTAAACTTTAAAAATCATTCTAGCCACCCCCAATTTTGCAGAACCACAAGAAATATAAACACAAATTCGGAAGTTCAAAGGGGAGGTTAGGGTTAGCAGTAAAATTCCACCATTTCCCACTCTTAGAGCAAGATTCAACCAAGGTATATAGTTATATAACTTAATCCTCTCATCTTTCTCTTTGATTTGACCCGATTGGCTTCTCATTTGGAACATTTTCACCCACACCTAAAATCTGAAACTTGCTATTTGATGTTTCCATGGTAAAATTTCGTAGGTTAAGGCTAGGGGTGTTATTAGGTAAGTATAAAGTCTTCATTTTGATGTATTTTCTACTGGTTTAATACCACCATAGTAGACTTATAGTATGGGCCTTAATTTTGTGCGAATTTTCCTTGGGTTTGAAGTGATATTTTGATGTTTTTAGTTTAGGGAAGGCAAAACCTAAAATTAGAGGCTCTTGGTAATTAGGTAGGTGTCCCTTAGGTAACTATTGGTAATTTAATTCTTTGACCATTGAGTTATCACCATAAATGATGAATGGGATAGTAATGAATCGATATAAAGTGATAATTTTCTGATATTGTGATTATAGGAGGATTTTGGTACTGTTGTTAGCTTCCCAACTTGTCTACAAGTGAGGTAACTGGGGTTCATGCTAATTCTATGCATATATCTGTTTTAATGTTATATTTGCTGTATGATTATGATTTTAATGTTAAATGAATTAGTTGACTATTTGTTATATGTGGTTGGACCTTATGAGTCCATAGTGGAGCTGTGGTGCGGCTGTCACCTGTACATGTGTTTCAATTGGGCACCAGGTTATGATCAGACCGCAGATGCACTGAGCCTTGGTTGTGCTCATTGGAGAGTGGGTGCCGTGGACGGGCCTCTTCCGATGTTATTGGCCTTTAACATGTGGAAATATGATTGCTAGTATAGGATGCTAATCATAGTAGCCTAATCATTTCATTTGCTGATATGACTGATATAATTTCGATACTCATTTTACTTCATACATATATGTTAATTAAATTGGAATATATGAATGAAATTTACCTTTAGTTACTGAGATTCGCATCTCACCCTATTTCTTGGGATCATACTTTCAGGTGAAGGCCTTTAGGAAGCAAGTAGATAAAAATCTATGAGCTCTAACCATGTGTGGAGGAGGCTACACTTGGGCTGATATGAATAGAGTAGATGCAAATTTTATTATTTTTTTATAGCATCATCATGTAATCATATTATCAAGTGTAGGTGTTCATATTTTAATTACTTAGAATATATTTATTGAGAAGTATGTCTCATTTTAGTTTGGTATTAGATGTATGAACTTATAACATCTGATATATGAACTTTGTTAAATTTATGATATGGTCTACTATTAGAAATGTAATCATATGATACATTAGCTGTTGATTTGAACCAGTGATGTATGAAATCTTTAATGGAATGTGTATCGAATGATAATTGTTGATAGTTCATGAATTCTTGTTGTTATTATTCTATGAACTTGCTGATTTAGGGTAGTTAGAGGAGTAGGAATTAACACTTAAGTTTTAAACTATTAATGATAGATAAGCTGGGTAAATTAAGTAAGTGGAAACCATTAGAGCTCTACAAATTAAGGTAGATCGGCCATAGGATGTCACTAGGGGAAGAATTAGAGTGTAAGAAACAAGATTTTAGAAGTTGTAGGATCAGAAGGCATTTCGACGCATCCAAAATAGTCTTAGTCGCGGCCAATAGAGGTGAAATTGCCCAAGGAGAAGACCAAAGAGCGATTCGCCATAGCAAGAAGTGGAATTAGCCTCGATGAAATGTGAGAGGCCAAATTGGAAGTCGTCCAGAGGGTAATTCGCTGTAGATAAATGGGGAATTAGCCGTGGTGAACTTTTGTGAAAATATGTCAGGTGTTCCAGAGAGGAATTAGCTACGGGGAATGGGGAAATTGGCTGCGGCCAATAGTGAGAGGCAAGCGAGGTAGGCTCTAGGAGGTCCTCTCGTCACGGTGAATTGTAATGTCCCACATCGGGTAGGAGACCCTGGGGCTAAGGCCTTATAAGTAGGAGTAAAGCTCTCCCCACCGACAACGCGTTTTCCTAAGGGAAGAACAAAATCCCACCACGTGAGAAATGAGAGTACCACGAGGTGTCGTAATGGGGACAATATCGTCGGAGGCTCTGTCGGGCAGTGGTATCAGAGCTGGCCTAGCTGCATGTGCAACCTGAAGATGGGTTGACCCCAAGAGGGGTGGAATGTAATGTCCCACATTGGGTAAGAGACCCTGGGGCTAAGGCTTTATAAGTGGGAGCGAACCTGCCTTATAGAGCCTCCGACGATATTGTTCCCGTTACGATACCTCGTGGTACTCTCATTTCCCACGTGGTGAGGTTTTGTTCCTCCCTTAAGAAAATGCATCGTCGTTGGGGAGACCTTTGCTCTCACTTATAAGGCCTCAACCCCAGGGTCTCCTACCCGATGTGGGACATTACATTCCACCCCTCTTGGGGCCAACCCGTCCTCGGGTTGCACATGCGACTAGGCCGGCTCTGATTCCACTGCCTCACAGAGCCTCCGACAATATTGTCCCCGTTACGACACCTCGTGGTACTCTCATTTACCACGTGGTGAGGTTTTGTTCCTCCCTTAGAAAAACGCATCGTCGTTGGGGAAACCTTTGCTCTCACTTATAAGGCCTCAACCCCAGGGTCTCCTACCCAATGTGGGACATTACATTCCACCCCTTTTGGGGCCAACCCGTCCTCGGGTTGCACATGCGACTAGGCCGGCTCTGATACCACTGCCCCATAGCGCCTCCGATGATATTGTCCCCGTTACGACACCCCGTGGTACTCTCATTTCCCACGTGGTGGGGTTTTGTTCTTCCCTTAGGAAAACGCGTCGTCGGTGGGGAGAGCTTCGCTCCTACTTATAAGGCCTTAGCCCTAGGATCTCCTACCCGATGTGGGACATTACATTCCACCCTTCTTGGGGCCAACCCGTCCTCGAGTTGCACATGCGGCTAGGCTGGCTCTGATACCACTGCCCCACAGAGCTTCCAACGATATTGTCCCCATTACGACACCCCGTGGTACTCTCATTTCCCACGTGGTGGGGTTTTGTTCTTCCCTTAGGAAAACGCATCGTCGGTGGGGAGAGCTTCACTCCTACTTATAAGGCCTTAGCCCCAGGGTCTCCTACCCAATGTGGGATATTACAAGAAGAAGAAAAGCTTAGTAAAAAGGTAAGAAAATTATGAAATTTCATGCTCCTTCCTTCATTAATCTTGTTCTCCTCCTTCTCCTCTCTTTTCCTATGGTTTTAATGCTTGATTTGGGACTGGTTCAGTAGGAGAGAGTTAGAGATTGAAGGAGAGGGCTAAGGTATAAGAAATTTCCTTAGAAAAGGATTGGAATCAAGGTAAGAATCATGACTCTTGTTGCTTCTTCTTTGTTGTTCTTCAAGAGGGTAGTTTTGGCTAAGTATAGAACACCTAGGAGGGATTGAGTTCTGACCAAAACCAAGCAAGGAACAAGGGTTTTAGAATGTGGGAATTAAGGATATGTAATTGGAATTTATCACACCATATTATCTCTAACATTAATTTCCTTTACGAAGTAAAATTATACATGTCATCTAAGAAAATACATTAAAACAATGGGTTTTATCATGTTACATCGGGGTTAAAAATTCAAATTTTGATCTGTGGACCCTAAAAATTTACCAACAATATTCTCTAATTATTTTTCATTTATGCAAATCATAAACATCCTAAAACTTCACATGAATCACGGACCAAGAGCCAAGAATCACAAATTTTCATGTTTTGCCCTGGGTTCCATGGTGGCAGTTTCTAAGGCAACTTTGAAAAATCATAACTAAATTTAGAAAAATATAAATCAAAAAAACTATAACTTTATGGAAAGCTCTAGATATTAAATTCACAATAAAAATAATTCCCAGCCATGAAAATATCATCTGGGCTACGTTTGATAACAAAAATGCACAAAGGTCAAACTGCCTAAAATTACTGATATAGCTTACTCATATAAATTTTAAAAATTCATAATTAATTTCACAAAAATCTAATTCATGTAAAATATACCAATTTGGAAAGGTGAGAATGTTATCTAGAGGGAAAAAATAGTTATAGATCAATCCAAGAGCATTCAGCCCCTCAAAATAGATGGAATATTGATGAAGGTCTGACTGTGTGCTTAGAACAGAACAAAAACTTTAAAAATTTATATCTTCATCTCTAAACATCTAAATGAGGTGCTTCCAATTGGCATAGGTCATCTCCCTATAAAATTTCACTAAAATTGGATATCATTTGCCCCATGAATGACAGAGATCAAAATTCGGATTATATGAATAGTACCAGTAGCAAATTTTGAAATTTTAGCCCACTTCAAAAATTCGCCAAAAATTTCACAGATCTCCAAATATTACCCACTTTAGATTCCTAAAAAACTCTTAACAAGACCTAGATGCATTTCAAATTTCAAACCAAGAAGAGCTCATTTAGACTATTTGTGTCATAACTTGCAATTATGGTCATTTTTGCACCATATAAGGTGTCAACTTGGTCCATATAGCTCTCCATGGTGTTTGGCTCCTCTTAGGCAAGTTTAAAAGCATGAATATGACTCATATAAACTACCCAAGTAGCCCCAAATCTCGTGCATCTCATTTTGGTTATTCCACATCCAAGAATACACTAATGTGTTCATGCCATCAAGTGTCAAGGTTTCTTATTTGCATTGATTTTGTGCTACATATGGTCCATACATCATTCATATATAATATTACAATTGCTTAATGGTTTACAACTCAAAAATAATATGTACAAGTTCATTTTTGACATTCCATTACAAGTAAAACTACATAATGGTCAAAGTGTAGCTTCTCAAGACCCTTGGCTTGCATTTCTCCCTTCTTGGGTGACACCTAGACATATTAAGATGAAGGAGGGGAGGGGAGTGAGATTCATAGAATCTCAATAGCTCACACACCCATTCACATACACATTCATGGCATATACACATCAAAGCACAAGTATGGAAAGTAAAGCAACCATAAAGTATGCAAAGTCATAATTTCCATGCCACTAATTCACACTAAGTTTAAGAACATACTCTAGAGACTTTTGGTTTTGCCACACCCCATTTTTAGAATTTTTGAATTTGCCTCACCCTTGGCCTAGGGACTTTTGACTTGGCCTCACCCTTCCAAGAGACTTTTGGTCTTGTCTCACCCATGCCATGAAACTTTTGGCATCTCTTCACTTTCATTAAAGGACTTTTGGCATCATCTCACCCTTATAAGTCATTTTCCATAATCAATGATATTCAAGACAACACATTGGTACTAATGCAATCTCAAAATACCAAGTGGCATGTTCTCAAATCACAAAGGCATACACATGCACACAATGACATATATACAATCAAGAATGTAAAGAGAATGAGATGGAGAGCTGCCTTGAACTTATGCAAGCTTTTCTTGTTCTTTTTCCTTCCCTTTTTTGGTTCCATAAGTACACTTAGGTGGGTTGGTATTCTCTTGGCCTAAACATCATAAATAACACACAATTACACTCTTAGAAGGAAGCCAAGACACTACATTTTTTCTTAGAAACATAAATGGTTCCATGGTTTACATAATGGCCCCATTAGTGGCCCATTGAAGCAACCCTTGTAATTCAAGTTTTAGGCTCCATTCTCTTTTCATTTCTAGACCTCATGACCTCATTTAAGGTCCTTGAAACCATCACACACTCACTTGCACAAGCCTAGATATATGTTGCTTTATAAGGCTCCATTATGGAAACCATTATCTCATCTTCCAAGTCATGGCTCCTAAATTTTTTTCAAGGGTTCCTCCAATCTTCTACAATCATTTGAAGTCCCAAACCAAGGTTAGAATAAATTAAAACAATCCCTAACCTATTTATCTAGCCTAGGCTAAGGTACCTCTTCAAGAAAAGGTTCATGGAGCTTTTGATTTTTTCTTGATGGGAGAGCCATTTGGAAGGACTCCTAAAGGTCTTAGGAGCTCATTGGAACACTTACATAGCCTAAAAAATACATGCACTAAATCAATTCTTACAAAACCCTAAAGAGCTCTACACTTTTCTAAATCAATTTTCATTAGTTTTTCTTGCAAATTCTTGGCACATTCCACTTCTCCATGGTCTAAAACCCTAGTTCCTCTCTTGTTTTTGAATAGAAAACCTTCCCTCTATATGGTTCTGGTTTAGGCCAAAAAGTGCACAAGGAAGAAGCAAGAAAAGGAAGCAACCAAAACAAGATATTACTTTGGATTCCTAGCTCCCTTTTGATGTTTCTTCCTTTGCTTGAATGCTTCCCTAAATTTTTGAACATTTCCCCTCTATTTTGTCCTCAAAATAGAACCATTTCATTCAATAAAACATTGAAAGAAAGCTTGGAAGGAGAGAAATAAGATTTGAAGAAGAAGGAACATGAAAATCCATGAAATTCCTTACCTTTTTCTTGCTTTTCTCCCTCTTTTCTCTCCTCCTCTTGTGTGCCTAAGAGAGATACTTCTTTTTCTATTTTTTTGGGTAGAGGAGGTTGACCTACATAAGAAGGGAAAAAGGATGAGAAGTGTGTGGAATATTCAAGAAGCAATTTTTTCAAAAATTCCAATTTCATCCTTTCGTAATAGCAATTTCGTTTTAACTTCGTTTTAGCTCCTTTTCGAGAACCATCTTTTCCATTATAAAATTTAGGTTTTCAATTTGATAAAATTCCTTTGAAATCACACAATTTAGAGCTAAAACCTTCTTGAATGAATCCATCAAAGTTTGAGTTCACCATTATTTAAAAATATACAACGAAGGGGCTTTAACTATCTCAAGGCTCCTATGGTTTTTAGGGCCTCTAAGAACCATGGTCAACTCAAATTTTTCATTTAAAAAGCCCTCTTGTGAGTTTTTCTAAAATGTGCCACATTTACGAAAATGCCACTACCTTTCGTCAGTTTGTATCACAATTTTGTTTCACAATCCTAGCTCTATTTTTCTTTCTGTCTGAGCCTAGGATTATTATTTTTAGGAGCCTAGGACACTACTCAAATTTTTTGGGACATTATCTAGCTCATTACAAGGGACTTGCCTTTATACAGCTCATTTCATTGTTTTACAGAATTTACCGTTTGTTGCAGAATTGAATAAGAAGCATTAAAAATCAAGTTACAAAACTTAGGTATTTAGTTGCACCTTAGCAAATATGAGACTTTCTAGTAGTAATTTAAGTTGTCTAAGAGTTTGTATGGGTTCTCAAGACATCTAAAAAGCCTCACATGTGCCAACTCCTTAAAGAAAAATTGCAAAAGTCCATGGGTCCAATTACTCCCTCATGTCTTAGCCAAGACCACTCCATGCACCTAAGGAGACTTTTAATTTCTTCTAAGGTTAAAAAAAGACTAAATATGATAGATTAACATCAAAGGAAACGTTGGAATAAATTTAGGAAGCATGATTTGTGAGATGGAGGTGTAGGCTCCATTTTAAGACATAAAGAAACAACTTGTATTTATGCTTCTTGAATTAAATTTATGATGACTCTAAGGAGTCTAAATGGAGTCAAGAGACTTAGATAGAAGGAGAAATTAGAGCCAAGATCATGAATTCTAATAGTTGCTTCATTGTGTCTTGTATAGAACCATAATTGTGTCTTAAAACAAAGTAGCTTTTATAAAGAGTTTGTGAGAAGTTAAAGCTTGTTCCAATGATTGAAATATGTCTCATTTGATATGTCTAGGCCAAGAGAATCAAGTGCCACCTAGTTGCATGTGCTTGGCTGAAAAGGGGAAGAAGAATTAAAGAGAAAAGTTTGTGTTCTTGTTTCAAGGTAGCTCTTTAACTTTTCTCACATGCATTGCTTGGATGTTTACTTGACTTTGAGTACTTGTGTGTATGTTTGAAATATGAAAAATATTTCTAGCCATTGCTTACATATTATGCTACCATTATGTTTCTTGAAATGTGTTTATGAATGCAAAGTAGCTTGAATAGGTTTAGTTATGCCAAAAGTCCCTTAGCATTGGTGAAGATAAGCCAAAGGTCCCTAGTAATGGGTGAGACAAAGCCAAAAGTCTCAAGAAAAGTTAGGCTAAGTCGAAAATCCCTTGAAAGTGGATAAGGCAAATCCAAAAGCCCCAAGGAAGTTGGGTAAGGTCAGACCAATACCCTTGAGAGCCTATGCTTGATATGCATAAGTTCATATGACAAGAAAAATACTTTATATATGTTTAGTAGTAGCTTAAATGTCATACATTCTTTAACATGAATTTGCATCCATTATGTATGTTTGAAATGGTAAAGAGCTATTGAGATTCTTTAAATCTCACTCTTCCCCCATATATATCTAACTATGTCTAGGTGAGCCAAATGGACTAAGAAATGGAGGCCAACCACCTTGAAAGGCAAGACTTTGATAATAAAGTAAAAAATTAGGCATTTTGATGTCAAGAATTGTAACATATGATATACATATATATATATGAGATGTAAAACTTTGAACATGTTCAAATGTATGTAAATATGATGTATGTATCTATTTTGGAACCAAATAAATGAATACATAAGTTTTTGCCACCCATATACTATTATGTCTATGTGTATAAATGCAAGTGACAAAGTAAAAATGAGTTCCATAATGATTTGAATCATTTGGTATGCAGGATATATGTTGTGAATGTACTTTTGGACATGCCCAAGTGGCTATGGAATGATAAGAGAGCTATTTTGTACCTTATGAACCCATTATGGACTTTAAAATTGACCATTTCTTAAGTTAAACTAGAGTCTAACCAAATGGATGAGTTTTTACATGAAATTTGGCAAGAAAATAAATCTCATCTAAATCTTTTCACAGAGCTAAAGATCACTTAATTTAGATTTCTAAAGAATTTAGTATGTTTTCAAAGTTGGCCAAAGTATGCAAAATTGGTATGGGTACTTATCATATGGTCAATCTGCTTCTTTACATCCCTCATGGGCCAAATGAAGTCTAATGCTCATAAAATTTTACAAGCATAAACTAGATATCATATTCTTTCCATAGCCACTAAGAGCACCTTATTTTGAGCTCTGTAGAGGGAGAAACAAATCTTTGAAGTTTCAGGTCCTATAACTATATGAGAACAAACCCGATGTACTATTCTATTACTTTTATGGGCTAAATGCTATTTTCTTGGTCTAAAACTATTTTTAGTCATTAGTTTACATCTAGAGCTTTTCAGAAAGCTATCATATGCATGATTTTGATTATTCTAGAATTAGTTTATGAATTTTCAATATTCATATTAGAAATTTGGAACATCAACTCGAGAGCAATTTTGGTTTTTCTTGAAATGTGATTCCAAATCCGAGTTTCTTGAGATGAATTGTGATGTTTATTATTTGAATGGATATATTATAGATGGAAAATGACATTTGCAAGTCTACATGGTCTCTAAAGCCAAGAATGATGTATATGGCTTTCAAATTATGCAAATAGGAATGGATAAAAGTGTCACTTTCTTGCAAATGTGTGCCCATATACCAAGTGTGTGTTAAGATAGCCGATGCAATATTTGTTTAAGGGTTAGGAAGTTAAGGTATTATACTCACAACTTCTTTAAAAAAATAAATCAGCAATATGTGTAGCATCATTAGTTTTAGCACATGCAATGAAATAACCCATTTTGCTAAACCTATCAACAACAATAAAGATGTTATCTTTTCCACTTTAAGATTTAAGTAAGCCCAACACAAAATCTATAAAAATATTAGTCCAAGGTTGGTTAGGTACAGGTAAAGGTGAATATGATTCATGTGATTTAACCTTAGATTTTGCATGTTCGTAAGTTATACATCTATACAAATAGCAATAACATCTTTTCTCATGCTAAGCTAATAAAAATGTTCATGCAAAATAGCTAAAGTCTTATTAACACCAAAGTGACCCATTAAACCACTACCATGAGTTTCTTTTACAACCAATTCATGCATAGAGCTATTAGGAATGCACAATTTGTCTCTCTTGAAAAGAAACCCATCAAACCTATAGAAATCATTAGATCCATGCTTTTCACAAAATTTCCAAATTTCACCAAAAATCACAATCAAATTCGTACAATCCTTTCAATAATTCAAATCTAAGCAATCTAGTATGTAAGGAAGTAAAAAAGGTATACCTCTTAGATAATGCATCAACCACAATATTCTCTTTACCTTGCTTATACTTGATGATGTAGAGAAAAGTTTCAATGAATTATAGCCAATAAGCATGCCTCTTGTTTAGCTTGCCTTGGGACTTCAAAATTTTTAAACTTTTATAATTAGAATGAATAATGAACTCTTTAATCCAAAAATAATGTTGCCATGTTTCTAAAGTTCTTTTCAAAGCATAAAGATCCTTATTATAAGTAGAATAATTCAAAATAATCTCACTCAATTTCTCACTAAAGTAAGCTATATGCCTATTTTCTTGCATCAAAACTGCCCCAATACCAATACCAAATGTATCATGTTCAATTTCAAGAACTTTATTAAAATTAGGTAAACTCAAAAGTGGTGCATTGGTAAGTTTGTCTTTTAAGGTGTTAAAAGCATGTTCTTAAACTTCACCCCATTTAAAGGTCACATGCTTTTTAACAAGCTCATCCAAAGGTGCAAGAACAAATGAAAAGTCTTTCATAAATCTCCTATAAAAGCTTGTTAAGCCATGGAAACTCCTCACTTCATTTACATTCTTTGAGGTTGGCCACTCACAAATAGCTTTCACCTTTTCTTCATCTACACAAATTCCTTGTGCACCTATAACAAAACCAAGAAAAAATATAGAATCCATACAAAAAGAAAACTTTTAAAGATTTGCATAAAGCATATTCTCTCTTAAAGTCCTAAACACTTCACGCAAATGCATAAGATGGTCATCTAAATTTTTGCTCTAAACAAAAATATTATCAAAGTAGACAATCATAGATTTTCTAACAAGTGAACAAAAAACATGGTTCATTAAGCTCATAAATATATTTGAGTGCATTAGTTAACCCAAAAGGCATAACCAACCACACATACAATCTAAACTTAGTTTTAAATGTAGTTTTCTATTCGTCAATGTAGTTTTCTATTTGTCACCTTCTTTCATGCGAATTTGATGATAACCACTCCTAAGATCAAGTTTAGATAATAATGAAACACTATGCAACTCATTTAACATATCATCTAACCTAGGAATAGGGTAGCGATACTTAACCATTATTTTGTTGATGGCTTTACAATCTACACACATGCGCCACAATCCATCTTTCTTTGGAACCAAAATCACTGGCATAGCACATAAGCTAAGACTTTCCCTTACAAAGCCTTTCCTCATTAACTTTTCAACTTGGTGTTGAATCTCCTTAGTTTCCTTAGGATTGGCTGTATAGGTAGGTCTATTAGGAATGGATGCTCTGGGAATGAAGTCAATGCGGTGCTCAATGCTTCTTAAAGGTGGCAACCCATCAAGTATCTCATCTAAAAATTAATCACCAAACTCTTACAACAAAGGCATAACACTAAAGGGCAAAGAAGGATTAAATTCATTAGTAGAAAAATAAGCATCCTTGTATATGAGTACAAAGACTTGCTCACTTGCCAACAAAGCTATCTTAATCTCTCTTTTGCCAAAAAAATAAACTCACTCCTATTTCTATCTTTCTCACAGCTCTCTTGTTTTTCTTTTCACTTACACTCTTTGCTTTCCTCTCTTTTGCACTCTTTCTTTTGCTCTTTTCTCTTTCAACTCATCACACTCAACACTCTCTTTCCTTTCTCTAATTTTCCTGCCATGTTCACTTTCTTTTTCTCTCTTTGCTTTTTCACCACTCTTATGTTCTTTTTCTCTCATTTTGAACTATCTATCTATCCTATTTGATCCTCATAAGCTTGTATAAACCTAAGAGGAGCCAATACAACAATTTTTCCATTGAATGCAAAAGAATAACAATTCTTGTAACCATCATGTCTAACTTTCTATCAAATTGCCATGGCCTACTAGGTAAGATATTTCCATGATACATAGTAGCCATGTCACACTGTACATTCGTACATCTCAAATTATATAATTCAAGGCATTTACCTTGGTTTTACCACGTACACACTTGCAAGGCAACAAAGAAGTGAACAAATGGTCATTAAAACCATCCAACTCTTAGCATATGAATCATTTAATTCCTCCTCAACTCAATTATATTCATAACATATCATAACAACTCAAATTCATCACAAAATCTACTAAGAAAGACAAATTACAAGCTCTTCCCTATGGGTTCAGAAATTCAGTCTCGAGTTCATGGGCCAATTTACCGATACAATTTTTGAAAAATCATAAATAATTATAAAAAAATAAAAAAACAAGCCCATGATAGCTTTCTGGAAACTTATAGATGTTAAATTTAGGGAAAAATATCCAAACCACGTAAAGCTTGTTTAGGAACCGAATTATAATGGAATAGTACATGAACTCGGTTGGTGCTACTAGTACTAACACAGAATTTCAAAAAATTGTTTCTCCCTCTACAGACTTCCAATTGAGGTTCTTCCAATTGTTGCAGATCACTAGAAATGTATGGCTATAAAATTTCACACTCATTGGACCACTTTTGCCTTATGGATGACATAGAAACCTAAACTAACCATAAAAATAATGCACAGACCAATCTGAATTTCTGATATGAACTTTGAAAAATCATAATAAATTCTCTAGAGCTCCAAAATGAGGTGGTTCTTGGAATAACAAAAAGCTCTAGATGAGCATGCAAATTTTCAATCTCAAAATTTCTCATTTGGTTAGTTTGTGGTTCAGCTCACAAAAGTGGCACTTTTTGGTCTTTAAATGAGTCAAAATGGTACCAATTCATCTCTAACACTTTTTAGGCTAACTTGGGCACGTCCCAAAGCTTAAATGAGGCATAAAACAAATTCTAAAATGGGCTAGAAACTCATACAACTCAAAGTCACTCCCTAGGTCACATTCATACACAATTTCATACATGCACCACAAAGGCAATTTTGCACTATAGACCACAAATGGTCTCAAATCTTATACATACATATCAAATACAACCATTTACATTTGTTCATAAGTTTACATCCCATAAATATCTCATACAATTCTCAATATACAAGAGTGACATGTATACATAAAAGCTAGGCCTCAAAAACTGAAACTAAAGTTTCAAGTGCTCCTTAGTTAGCCTCCTTGCTTCCCTAAGTTTCCCCTAGGCATAACAAGATGAAAAGAAGGAGGAATGAGATTCAAAGAATCTCAATAGCCCTTTACACTTTCAATCATACATGATGAATGCATTTTTATGCAAATGGATTCCATGCATGGTCTATGAACTATATATGCATATCAAGAACATAATTTCCATTTCATAAAGTCTTAAACACATTAAAGTAGACTCTTAAGACCTCGGTTAGCCTCACCCTCCTCTCTTGGAACTTTTGGACTTACCTCAAGCATTTTACTTTGGGACTTTTGACTAAACCCTACTCCTTTTGGGACTTTTGGCATATCTCACCCATACTAAGGGACTTTTGGCTCATCTTCACCCTTATCAAGAGACTTTTAGCATCACCGAGTCTATTCAAGTCTTATGCATACATAAAAGAAATTTAAGACACATAAGTGGTACCACACATGTCCCTACTAGCTAAGCACACTTTTCATAGTTCAAACATACACACAAGTATCTAAAGCAAGAAAGCAACCACACACATATATGAGAAAAAGGTTAGAAGGCTACCTTATAGTGAATCACAACACTTTTCTCTTAGAATTCCCTTCCCCTTCTTGGTCACACACTTGCAAGGAGGTGGTACTTGTTTCTCTTGGCCTATAAACACAAATGGAGCATGACCAAGTCATTGAAATAAAACTTAGCTTCTTACAACTCAAGACTAAGCTTCTTGACTCAAAGACCTCATTATGATTCCATAATGCACACAATGAAGTAACACATAGATTTCTTGCTCTTGGCTCCCATTTCTTGATCATTCTAGATCTTTTGACATATATTAAACTCTTTGAAGCCATTATAACTCAAATCTAAGGGTTCTAGACTTCATTGCTTCTTTATGCTCTAATATGAAACCTATAAGTCCATCTTCTCCTACAAGCCTCCTAAATTCATTCCAAGGCTTCCTTTAATGTTTCTTACTCATAATTAGTCCATTTCTAGCCTTAAAAAAATTTTAGACTCTTCCTAGGTGTTTCTTATGCTCTAGGCTGAGACATGACCATACAAAACACCCATGGAGTTTGCTTCTTTTCTCTAGGGAGTTGGCACTTGTAAGACTCCATTGACATCTTAAGACCTCATACAACTCTTAAACACTCTTAAAACACCTTAGAAAGGTTCAGACTTCTTGCCTCTTCACTAACCCTCAAGACATGCTACTTTGTTCTTTAAGGTTTTTCATTATTTCTAACTTGTGTTTTCCTTAATCTCACACCATAAGGCCTTTAATTCTTCCTCATGATGACTAGAATTATTCTCCTAGAGAATGTGTCATGAATTAGATGAAATATTCAGAAAAGAGCCAAGCAAGAAGAAGCAACAACAAGGGACATTTACCTTGATTTTTCAAGCTTTCTTCGAGACTCTTTCATAAGCTAACTCCTTTTCCCTCAATCTTAGATTTCTCCCTACTAGACCAAACACAAATTAGCACCAAACCAAGCATTAGAACCATAGAAAGATGGAGGAGAAGGAGAGGAACAACTTTAAGAAAGGAATGTGCAAAAAATTCTAAAGCTTTCTTACCTTTTTCTTGAATTTTCTCCCTTCCCTTCCTCTTCCTCTTGGACGCCCTTCAAGCTAGTCTCTCCTCTGATTTAGAATTGAAGCCAATCTGGTCCAAAAAAGGGAGAATCTGGAACGCCCTTTTAAGGCCTAAAAAGCAACTTTAATAAACTTTTCAACTTTGCCTTTTAGTCCCTTTTCTTCATTCTTGTCATTTTTGCTCAAAGCACCTCCTTTTTGAAATTCATCTTATCCATCATATTCTTTAGGCTCTTAACCATAAGAATTGCCTTTGGAATCACTCAAAAAGGTTTTGAAACCATTCCAAACTATTTGATCAAAGTTATAGTCAACCCTTTGCCAAACTCGCTCACCGGAGGGGTTTCAACTGTTATGGGGGTTCCCATGGTTTTTAGGACCTTTAAGAACCCTGGAAAGCTTAAATTTCTCATTTAAAAAGCCCTCCTGTGAGTTTTCAAAATTTTCATAAATTACAAAAATATCTCTATTTTCTTCGTCAAATTTTCTGAGCTCCTTTGGCTCTGGTTTTTAAGTCTCTTAAGCCTCAAATCCTCATTTTTCATTATTTAGAATTTTATTCTAATTTTATTTGCCATCAAACCTCTCTATCCAGGGGTCTTCCTTTGGAAACTAACACATTTTCATCGTTTTTCAGAAAATCAGACATTACAAGCCACATCACACAACACTTCATCATGATACGTGCCAATAAAGAAAGAAATTAAAACTTGCCTAGTAACTCTAACTTCACCACAATCATTCAACCATTGCAATTTATAAAGCCTAGAATGCTTCATAGTAGGCAAATTCAACTTCTCAACAAGAAAGGTACTAGCAATATTAGTATAACCACAACTATCGATAATCATGCTACATACCTTATCCTTGATGAAGCATTTAGTATGGAAGATATGCTCACGTTGCTCTTCCTTATGATCTTCCTTAAGTTGAATGTTTAAGGCATGCCTAGCCACCAATGCATCTCCATGGACAAGTTCATTATAATACCATAATACTTCTAGTCTTACTTTTACCTTAGTGGGCTTTATACATGTTGTATTAAGAAAATTGAGTGAAACAATGTGAATAAATACGTTGCATAGGGCTTTAAAATCTTTTCTTTTATACTTCATGGACCCCGTGATTTCTCAAACATCCTTCTCTACTCATAATCCATCTATACAAATCATAAATATCATAAAACATCTTATGCAATTCAGATTTGGAGCCCTACACATCAAAAAATGCATATTCAATTTCGGGTCTAGATTTCAATTTTCTGAGGCAAACTTTGAAAATTCATAATTAAATTTAAAAAAATCAACATCTAACAAATCATATCTTTCTGGAAATCCTTACATGTTAACTTTATGATAAAAATACTCCTAGGCCATGAAAATGCCATTTGGACCATGATTGACAATAGAGAAGCAACTTAGGTCTGGCTGTCTTGGAGTTCTGATACAGCTTACTAATATGGATTTCAAAAATTCATAATTAATTCCATAAAAAATTCAAATCAAGTAAACTATATCAACCTAGAAATCTAGGATGTCTACTTTAAGGGAAAAATATCTCCAAGTCCAGCAAATGACACTAAGCTAATGAAAATTGATGGAACAATACCACGGGTCTTGCTGTGTTACTAACAATGAGTTCCAAATTTAAAAATACATATCTCTCTTTACATACCTTCAACTGAGGTGCTTCCAGTTGCTATAGTCACTAGTAATGTCTAGTTTACACCTACAAAATTTCACATTCATCGGACCACGTTTGACCCACAAATGACAAAGAAACACAAACTGACCTTTTGCATAGTGTCACCACCAAAATTGTTAAAATTTACCAACTTTAAAAAATTATAAAATATTCTTTAGAGCTCCAATTAATACGTACTTTAGCTTCTCAAAAATCTCTAGATGAGATCTATATGCATGCCAAGTTTCGTGGTAAAATTCATCTATTTGGTCAGTTTGTGATATAGGGTGGCAAAGTGACACTTTTAAACCTTTTATATGTGTCATTTGGGTGACGATTGCTCTTCTACTATCAATATGACTACCTAACCATATGGGAAAGCATAAAAACAACCTTCTAAAAATGCTCAAGGGGTTCAAATACTCATACATAACAAATTCACTCTCCTACTTGCCCTCATACAAGAGATCTCACATGCATATCTTTGCATTTCAATGACAAAAATATCCATTCTCATTCATATGCTTTCAATTTCCATACATACATCATATATACATATATATATATATATATATGCATATGTCTAAGGGGCTATACATCATTTACAATGTGAGATTACATCATTTGCCTACACTATGGTTACAAAATGGCTAAATACAACATCTTATTACCAATCTTCCATCTTCAAGTATGGTGGCTTCCATTCCTTTACTCACTAGGTCTACCTAGACATGTTGAGATGGGAGAGAGAAGGGGGTAAGATTCAAAAAATCTCAATAGCCCTATACACTGTCAATCATACATAATGGATGTAATTTCATGCAAATAAATGCCATACATGGTCTATGAGCTACATATACATATTAAGAATATGGTTTCCATTTCATAAGTCTCAAATATATCAAAGTAGACTCTCAAAACCTTGGTTAGCCTCACCCACTTCTCTTGAGGATTTTGGACTTGCCTTACCCATTTACTTTGGGACTTTTGACTAAGTCTCACTCCTCTTGAGACTTTTAGCTTGTCTCATCTATACTAAAAGACTTTTGGCTCACCCTCATCTTCATCAAGGAACTTTTGGCATTACCAAGTCTATTCAAGTCTTATGCACACATAAAAGCAATTCAAGACATATAAGTGTCACCACATATATCCTTACTAGCTAGACATGCTTTTCATAGTTCAACACACATACAAGCATCCAAGGCAAGAAAACATCCACACACATACATGAGAGAAAGGTTAGAGAGCTACCTTGTAATAAATCATAATGCTATTCTCTCAGAGTTCCCTTCCCCTCCTCGGTCACACTCTTACAAGGAGGTGGAACTCGTTTCTCATAGCCTATAAACATCAATGGAGCATAAGTAAGTTATTGAAATAAAACTTAGCTCCTTACAACTCAAGACTAGGCTACTTAACTCAAAGACCTCATTATGATTTCATAGTGCACACAGTGAGGCAACACATGTAGTTCTTGCTCTTAGCCCCCATTTCTTGATTATTCTAGATCTCTTGACATAAATTAAACTCTTAGGTGTTGAAAGATTGTTTGGAATCCTTCTAATTTGACTTCCATGAATTTGAACTAGCCAACTTCAATTTTTGTTAGGATTTGAATTGCTTCTCAACCTTGATTGCTTTATGTAGCAACTCCTCCGTATCTATATAGTGTTGTAGATCAACAATTGCAGTAATTTCAAAGTTCAAACTATCAATGAACCTTGCCATTGTAGCCTTTTTGTCTTCTTCACTATTTGCTCTAATCATGGCAATCTTCATCTCTTAATAATACTCTTCAACACTCATGGAACCTTGCTTCAGTTTCAGCAACTTTCAATGGATATCCCTGTAGTAATGACTAAGGATAAATCTCTTACACATGATGGTCTTCATCTCTTGCCAAGTTTGAATTGGCCTTTCACCATTTCTTCTTCTATTGATGAGCAATTGATCCCACCAAATGCTTCCATAATCATAGAACTCAACAGCAACCAACCTAATCTTCTTTTCTTTAGAATAATGGTGGCACTCAAACACATGTTCAACTTTTCTTTCCCATTTCAAGTAAAGCTATGGATCATTCTTTCTTTAAAAAGCAAGTATTTTCATCTTTATGTTGCTCAAATCATTCTCTTTTCTTGAAGAAGTTTGCTTACCTCTTCTAAGATTGAGCTCTTCAACATTGGGATCATCATTAGCTTTATCTTCTAAGTCATGCCTTTTTACAACTTTGATGTTGAATAGAGTTTTAACATCATCCAACCTAGCACTTAGCTTTTCTAGTTGGCCTTAGATGGCCTTCATCCACAACTTGAGATCAACTTTGCTTTGTTCTTTTTCCCTGGACATCTTTATGAAACCTGAAAATTGAATAAAAACAAAAATAGAGAAAAGGACCTCACGTCACTCTTCTCATGTGTTTCACTTAATACAATGTATATTTTCTTGTATTTTGCTCTTTTATTGGCTTTTTCTTTAATGTAATCACTCTTGCCTTTTACCATTAAAGCTTACCTCCTATGAGTGTTCTTAATTGAATCACAACAAATCAAAAAAGCAATATTAGTATGGTGGCAATCTCAAAGCCAGAAATTCCAAAAGCCAGATTGCCAAAGGATCAAATAAGTAAGACATGTGAAAGAAAGAAAAAAAAAAAAGAAGAAGGAAGGGAGGAGCCATGAAGAAGAAACAAAAAGGGGAGTGGTGGCGTGACTCTAACTTGAAAAGAAGGAAGAAAGAACTCAGAAACAATCAAAGAAAAGGAAAGAAACAAGAATAAGAAAGAAATAAGAAAGGAAAGCAAGTAACTTGCAAACAAAGTTTAAGAGAATAGGAAAGAATTGTGACTTGCAACCGAAGTTTTAATGAAATAGGAAACTATTTACAACTTACAATCCAAATTTGAGAAATTAAGAAACTAATTATGACTTATAATGAAAGTTAATTAAAATAGGAAACTTCTTGTAACTTTCAACTCAAGTTGATCAAAATAGGAAACTATCAAAATAAGAAACTACTTGTAGTCCAAGTTGATCAATTTAGGAACTACTTTAATCCAAGTCTAATAGGATAGGAAGAAATCTCTTACTTGAATGCAAAATAGGAAAGTAAGGTGATAGTTGGTAGCCACCCAATTGACCAATTGATTTGCAATGAAAATAAGAAACTAGCCTCTAATCTTTAACCTTGCCAAACTTTCTTCTTCCTTATTCTGCCACCTTTTTTTGAATTTTTTTATCTCTCTCTCTCTCCCCTTTTTTTTTTTAACTTTTGCTTCTCTTTTCTCTAAATTTTTTTTCTTTCTTTTTTGAACCTGAAGCAAATACTCAAAGGTGCAAACAACAAGACATAAGATAATGGATAGAAGAAAAAGGAAGGGACGAACAAAGAAAGGAGGATGGGAGATGCATAACACAAGGGAAAAAAAGGTAGAGGAAGGAGATAGCACATAAACACAAGCACAAATGGAAGTAGAGAAGAAACACTAGAAGAGATAAAGAAGAAGAATGGAATAGAAGACACCAAAGATGATACCTTGAGTTCTAGCAACTTGGTTCTGATACCGAATGATGGTAGACCCACTAGACGACTTGCTCTGGGAACTTCCAACAAGATGAATCATGCCCAAGAACCAACTAGAAATAAGAATAATATGTGGTAGAACCCTAAAAAAACTTGTCCCTTAGAACCCTAGCCTTAAAACACCACAAAGGTTGATCACTTTTTTGATAAATCAAGTGTCTTCTTTTAAGAACACAAGGATAGCAAGCAAAACTTACCAGAAAAATACTCTTAAATTTTATTCAAGAAAAAGGTTCTAATTGAATAACAAAGAAGCCTATTTATAGGCAAACACCTTAAAAGAATCCTTCCTAATTAATGAGATAAGAAATCTTCCTACTTAATAAAGTTTTCTAAATAACTTGCCTAATAACACATGGGAAACAAAAGCAAAACTTAAACACCAAGTTATTGGCCTGAATTCACATGGCCTTATTATATAAAACAAAAGGAAACAAAACTAATATGATTACTATGAGATATTACATGTCATTCTCTCTTTAAGTGATGCACATGACCAGCACATGATTTTTTTAAGTAAGTTCTTCTATTTGGATTCTATGTGGGCTTTAGGAAGTATCAAGTTGGGCCTCCAATAATGTGACTATGCTTCTTGGACCCTTGTAGCTCACCAATTTAGCCATGTAAATAGGCTCTCTCTCATGCAACTCTTAGATCATGTATTGCAAGGCTTCTTTCATTGCCTTTACTCTTGCTCTTGTCATTGGGCCTCTAATGCCTTAAAGTGGATCTCTTGGGACATTAGGCTCTCACTCTTGCATCTTTGGAGAACCAATATCATCTCACCATGCACCATCAACTCCAACTCACCTTGGATACTCTTCCTACCTTGATTGATCTTTATGCCTTCATGCTTTCCACACCTAGTTTATTGCTCATCACGCCATGCCCATGGCCCTCCATCATTTGTCTTCATCTTCTCCATTTTCCTTTTATGTATGTATTTTTTTTATTAATTTCTCATATTTTATTTTATATTTTTCTTCTTCGACTTTTATTTTCCCTTTATCATTTCTTTCATTTTTTTAGATGATTAGTCAAAATATACAAAATTTACACAAGGTAAGATTAATTTGAGTTTAAAATTTTTATAAATTAATGTATTTTTATATTATTTGGTTCAAGTTGAATTTGAACATCAAAACAGTAGAAATAAAATGTAGTAGAATAAAGATGAAGATTACAAATAAAAAATGAACAAATAGAGATTTTAAAAACCATTAAGAAGGAAACAAGTGAATGAAAATAGAAAAAGAAAATAAATATATTATTTGGTTTAATTATCGAATACTAGAAACTAAAGAAAGTAAATACAAAACAAAGATACACAAAAGGAACAAAAACAAAATAGAAAAATTTTAAATATTATTAATTAATCACATTAAAAATTGATTATTAAAAATAATTATTAATAAATATTAATGAATAAATAACTAATCAAATTTTAAAATATAAATATATTTACAAATATAACAAAATGGAGAAAAACTAAAAAAAATTATGGCTCGATTGTGATTTTTAGTTGGACTATCTTTTTTTCTTCCTTTTTACTTTATTTTTTAATAAAATCTTTTAGATTTATTTTATTTTATCTTTGAAAATACTAATTATAATTTATATAAATTATTTATTATAATATTATATATATATAATTTAATATATATTATAAAAAATATAATAAAAATAATAATGCTCAAATTTTTATTAATACAATATAATAATGAATTTTTATTAAAATCCAATATGTTAATATATATTAAATTAAATTATTTTTTATTAATAAAATTCTAGAATATTAATTTATGGAATGTTATATTAAACTATATTAATTATATTACTTATTGAAAGTGGCAAAGTGAGAGAGTGCTAGGAGAAAGATTGCATACCTAATTTCCAGCTCCAAACTAGTCCATAACCAATTACCAACTAGGCAAAATCTAACTGATCCTTCTAATTGATTTTTCAGTCAAAATTTATGTTTTTTTTTAACCGATATTGTAATTTGTTTGACAAATTCATAAGTCAATATTTAAAGTATTTGCTATGGTGAAATCTTAGTTGGGACGATGACATACTCTTAAAAAGCTTTATGCAATAAGGTCTAAAAACTCCTTCTCAATTTAAACTTATAACCGTTTATAACAGTGAATAAATCTTTTGAGTTTCTAACACTTAGCCCATTCTATAAAACTCTTTTGCTAAAGGTTTCTGTCAATATTGAATGTCAATGTTTAAGTTGCTAATGTGTTTATTTATGATGTTCATAAACCTGAGGTACCAATCTCTATTCTTAAGCTGCCATGCTCAATAAATTCCACATTAGATGTGGTAAATGTTGTTTGATTTGAATGGTTGCTATCCTAGTTTTCTGACTATCTCTAAGGTTTGTAATTAAGTAAAGTTGTACTCTAGTTAGAGAGTTAAATGGAACTTCTATACACAGAAGTTAAAAGAAAAGAGTTGTTAATTTTTGTTAATATCTTTCTAGAAGAACTAAAGCACCTCTAACATGATCGTTTCAAGCTTCTAGCTTTTCTCTAATCTTTGGCGGGAACAAGAGATCCTATTAGGCTATTTTGGCCTTTCTTCTTTTTTTCTTATTAAAAAAAATTGAAGAGGCCAATTTCTCTCGCTGAGACTGGACCTCCTATTTCCACCAAATTCGAGAAAGAAGTTGGACCCTCATTTCATCCCTACCAAATCCTCATCCATTTTAAATTTGCTGATTTGGCTCTGATTCTGATTCCGCCGTTAAAATATGCTTCAAATCTCTTCTATTTACGATTATGATGAAATTTTTGAAGATTGTCTTGCTATTTCTTATTTTGTACAAAAGGATCATGCCTAATTCACTATTTCGTGGGGAATATCTGGCAATTAAAGGGGATGACTTATCATTATTCATTAGAATAAAATAATAAAAAAATGTTCCACTTTCTAACTAGAATTACATTAATTTGATTCTCCTGAAGATCATTGAAAACAAACCATATGGCCAGAAGGCAGTGTTTTCAATATTCACGTGATGATCATTTCAACATCCTTGCTTTTTCCCTACTCCTATAACCTGCATAGAATGCAGAACTATTCGTGGCTACGTGCTTGTCTCCACGAATCAATGCTTGCAGCTTTGCCAGGCTTTTCAATATGCCTGTTCTAAAAATTGATAGATCAAATAATCAGCTAACTATCATTACAAGTGAAGAAAAATACTCCCAGAAAATTGATAGATTTTTTTGTCAATTCGAACTTTGTGTTTTTAAAAGTCTGATTTGGGCGAGTTATACCACTTTTTGTGTCAAAAGTGGTATGTCTTGACATACCTAACAGAATATATTTACATGTATTTAAGAACTAAAGACTTGATTAACCGAACCAACATTTTTGCTTTTAATAATTTCATCTCTATGAATCCATTAATCTAGCCGATATATATTCAAGTTCAATCCGGCTGAAATGGTTTAGACGGTTATGCACACCCCTAATTTCTATTGTCTCTTGCTTGGATGCATCTGATTGATTAGTATGTTCCCTCAATGTTTAAGAGGACGGCATTACAAAAACACCAAAACAATAAAGACAACTTCTTAGCAAAGTCGTACAAACAATAAAGATAATTTCTTTGCAAAGTTGATAAAGAAAACTTATTTATCTAATTATAAGTTATTATTAACAAAGATATACATGACCATTAGACTTTTTTTCTTCTGTACTCTTCCAGTAATTAATTTTATCAGTATCTCTGTTGCTACTGCCTTGGGGAAGTGTTTCGATCACAAATTCATGGAACTCCACCAAGAAACCTTAATATATACAGTTGCAAGTCCCAGCTTGACACTTCACAGTTCTGTTGGAAGTGCATTTTGAGTCCAAGTAGCATATCCACCAGCTATGTCTGTAATTCCAGTAAATCCCTGCACAGAGAAAAAAATTACAATCACTCCAAACAAGCTTTAAGCACAAGCCCCTACACTTGCAAGATTGGAAGTACATTGCTTAGGACTTAGGGGACTGGAAAAAGTTATAATTTTTTAATCATCAAGATTGTAAGTGACATTGGTGATAAGACTCTGTATTCAATTCTGAAAGATGCCTTTCTGTGGAAGTGCAAACTTGATTCTGACATTCAACCAAACTAGGACGATCTTTTCCTAAAGCCATAAGGATGCTTATTTTGAAGTCCAATTAAACATTGAGAATTGTCAAAATATAAAGTTAAGGTGTTGAAGAAGAAACTTACAGCAGCTAATAAGTCAGTAGCAGCCATCATAGACCTTTTACCAAGTTGACAACCCTGTTAAACCACAAGATCAACATCAGAACCAACCTTTCGAAAACATGAAAACAACATACAGAGACTAAACCTAGCAAATGAAAATTTAAGAGATTATGAACTCACAACAATAATCTCATCATCTTTCCTAAAATGTGATGAGACTTCTGCAACAAAGTTGATGTTCTTTGTCATACCTGCATAAATGATCAGAAAATCCATATCAAGATAAGTGAAGACATGAACAGACAGAGAAAACATTCCCATTTTCCTGGGACGAGGAGACTCTGGTCGGGGACCATAATCATCCTAAGGTTAGAATTAAGGAAGAACATATTGTCAGGACTAATATTTTTGTGGCATTTACTATATAAAATCAACTTATTCCACCTTCCCATCTTGCATGGAAGCCCGAAAAAGAAAAAGTATCCTACTCTCCTTTACAACCAAATTCCAATACTTTCAATATTATTTAAAAAAAAAAAAATCTTTCAATATTTTAGTTTGAGCTCTTCATAAAATGCTTGTAATTGAAAAATGGACAAACTAGCTATTGCTATTATGAACTGGATTGAATGTGCGTTGGCAACAATGGCAAGTGGGCAAAGACCAATAAACACAGAGGAATCAAAGTCTAAATAACTGGCTAAATGATTCTCTCTTGAATATCGAATTCTGACGACCAACAAAAGGAACTAAATTCTGAACGAAAATAATGAAAGAAATTTGACGTTGGGAATTATTTAAAACAGAGTAGTCACTAGCTGATACCAAACCTCTAAATGTTAAATATTTTTCACTTCAAAAGAAATATAGAGGCAAAGAAAATTTCTTGCGTGCCATATATTGTATGTATACAGAACGGCGGAGATTGAATCCGTACTTAACAGAGCACTAGAATTGCTCATATACAATTGCCCACTTGGAGAGAGAAAGAGAGAGAACCTGATCCAACTCTATACATGTAAGGTATGTTAATTGCGCTTGGAGCGTGTCCAGCGTTGAATTCTTCGGGAGTTCTACAATCAAACAAACAAACAAGCAAGGGACGACGTGGGATTTTGGATTAAATCGGAATTTTTTGGAAACTTAAAAGAAAAATTATAGAAATCTGTGCGTTACTGATGAGTGCTATCTAACCTCACATCCAAATAGCGATGTCCAGCAAGAAGAAGCTCGTGTGCTACACGCACCGGCACCGACGTCGGAACTCCGACGGCCTCTAAATTCCCTTTCAGAGCAGCTTTCGTGCTTCAACGTTCAAACGAACCCGCAAATACAATTCAATTTGATAGAAAGAAAGAGAATAAGGAAAAAAAACAATCATTAATCTTGAAATCGCCGAGCAAAATTTCCATTTTCTATATACTTACCAGTAGTTTGGAAAGTTGGATTCAACAACACCAACGCTTCGTGGCTTACGATAATTCATCGATTTCAGAAATGAAATTCTGCATGCAATCAATCATGAACATCAAGAAAACAAAAAAAAAATACAAACACAGTACAGATAATGATATAAAATCTTTAAACTGACCTGGGGTGATACAGATTGGGAGAGCAGAGAGGAGAGGGAGGGAAGCAAGCAGCAGAAACACTAAACGATGTCGCCGTCATGGCTTTGATGGTGGGTGTTTCAGAGAGCTTGAGAATGAAGGGTAAGTATAAATGAATGGCTTTAGTTTGCGAAGCCGAAATTGTGAAGCAGAGCATGCATTAGAGACCAAGGAGTGGGTTATGTCTTATGAAGATGGGAATGCTGAGGAAGGCATGCATCGGTTATGGCTTAGATTGCCACGTCATCAGTAATTATTGCTACATACTTCCAAATTCCATCCTCGTTTTACGGCGGCAGATAAGGACAAAATTTAGGTGCATTTTGAAGTATTTATTATTAATTTCTGGTTTAAAAATATGACGGATAGGAATTAGTTTTACATAAATATGATATAAGTATTACATATTATGTCTTTTATTAACTAATAAAAATAAGAATATATTATATAATTTTTTTTGAATTTTTCTTAAATTATATAAATTTTTTTAATTTTTAAAATATATTTAGATTGAAATAAAAAAGTATACTAGTCTAATTTTTTTAATTAAAATATTTTTTATTAACCAAAATACATATTTTTCAATTAAAATTTTTTTACATATTTTTTATAGAGAGTAATGGAAAAAATATTTTAAAATAAGCTAAATTATATATTTTAAAAATAGATAGTTGTCTATATACTTTTAATAAAATTTAAAAAAATTATATAATTTTAATAAAATTAAAAAAATTGTATAATTTATTAAAAATCATGTTATAAAAAGTTTGAGTTTTTTTAAGACTAAAATTCTCAAAATTTTATAGAAAATAAATGTTCATTATTATCCACGTAGAGATTCACAAATCTAAGTTGGCATTGTCTTGGAAGAAAAATTTTTACGTACACTTGATATACCACATCATTTATACATTCACAATTAAAATTTATTTTACATATGAATTTCATCTATATTGCACATAAATCTTACTTATACAAATCCAATCCTATCTATTAAATTCTTGAAGTTCATCATGCTCCTGATGCATCTAATAGTTAAAATTTATTTTGTACATGGATCCTATTTAAAGTTCATCATGCTCCTGATGCATCTAATAGTTAAAATTTATTTTGTATATGGATCCTATCTATACAAACCTTACTTATAGAAATCGAATCCTATCCATTAATTTCTTGAAATTCATCATGCTCCTGATGCATCTAACAAAATTTCGTCTTGGAAATGACAGGTAATTTTTGCGTGGATAAGACCGTTTTCCAATGTCAGGAACAAAGGATAGGGAATATGGAGCCCACCGCCTACCTTCTAATCCACTACTACCCACCACTCATGGCCATGGATAACTCTTCCTCGAATGACTCCTCTCCCACGTGGCAAGATCATTTCCACCTACCATGGCAATCGCCGGACTTGATGACTTGGACCCAGATATTTTTTTAATACTGCAAGCCCGTTCCTTGAGACATCATGGGCTGAAGATTGGGAAATGACATGGGCCTCCTTGTTCCACAGTGAACAGATCATGCTCTTGTTTTGTCAATTTCTTCTTATCAAGGCTAGGTCGAAGATATGTGATGAGAAGGAAAGAAAAGAAAGATTACCACAAAAATATATACACCCAAATATCTTATGAAGAAGGCAAAATAACCATATGGATATGAAAATGAAAGTCCCAATTTGTAAATGTATGTAATCAACCGTTTAAGTCCCGTACTCTTGAGAAATTTACATTATTTTGTTAAAAATTCATCAGTCTAGCAGTCCTGAGCTTTTTCATCATCTAAATTTTGAGTTTGGATCCTTTGAATTAGAGGATCCTCTAAAATATGTGAAATGTGAAGGAATAAAGAGAAGGAAAGAGGTGGAGGTTTACTTAAAAATACAAATACAAATACAAAAGGCACACAACACTTTATCTCTTTTTTCTATTTCACCACTTCACAGCATCATTTAATTCGGAGGATCTAAATTCTTAAGTTATCTCTATATCAAATGATCCCAGGAGAATTTTTCATATTTTATGAAATGGGGGATATTTTTGTATGCATATTTAATATGGTTTTCTATCAATCACCCAGAATTTTTCTAGGTATATAAGAAATAAATGCTCAATTATGAGCTCTAATTTTCCTTTTCGTTCTTTAAGTTTGGTCAACGGTGCACAGTGGCATAGTGGTACAAGTTACGAGAATTGGTGTCCTACTTTGCCGGCGATTTCTTTGAACCTCTCGAAGGAGTACAAATTTTAAAAATTTTTAAATGTTTATTTAATTTTAATCATTATTCTTTTATATTGACAAGTAGTTTATTTTCTTTTAAAATAAAAAATATCAAAATTATAAAAAAATTAAATTCTCACCAATTTAGATCAAATCTAAATAATTCAAATCTCTTTTTAAAAGAATGTTCTGCCCCTCCAAAAGAAGTAGAGAAACCGCTCTCATCCTGGCAATAAGTAAGATAATAAATAAATTAAATTAGTGAATAATTCTAGTTTAATTTATTTAACACCTCATTTTATCTCAATTTGGTTATCAAATGAACCAATTTAAACATAACATTGAACTCATTTAATTAAATGAGTTGAGTTTGTAAATTTAATACTCTGCTTATATGAAAAAATAATAGAAATATTCAAGTATTATATATATTTGTATATATTATATATTTTATAAATTAAAAATATTTATTTAAATTTTATGAAAACTCACTTAATTCATTAAAGGTATAGAATTTATTAATGCATATTTTTAAGAGAGTTTATGAATTTAAGAAAAAAAGATGTGGACGAATTCTTTGAGGATATTTCAGTGTATTCGTGTGCCGAGCTAGCACCAACAGATAGGCGTGCTCAATGGCCCACGCAAAGGATATTGTGAGAGGCAGTTAGACGGTGCCATTGTAATGCTAATGTTTTTAAAATTAGATCGATCATTGAATCGGTGAAGATACTGGTTTAAGGTTCATTAGTTCGACCATGGTGAAACCAGGATCGAACCAGTAATAATTAAATATATATATTTTTATTTTTTATATTAAAAATTAGATATAATAAGTAAATATTAATTAATATTAAAACATATTATGACTAATTATATATAAAAATAAATCAAACATAATATAGTATTTAAATTTTAGTTTATTTGGAATATATTTATATAAATTTTTAATAAAAATTATATAAATTTCATTTTTATTTCTTATATATTATATTAAAAATTTGCGATCATAAACAAAATGATATTATTGGCTTAATGGTAAAGTTATGCTCCATGATTTCAAGGAGAGGGATTCGAATCTGATGGTGGAATTTTTGATTTTTTAAAATAGAAGCATGATAAAAAATTTATATTAAATAATGCAACAGTAAATAGTAGGTGTTTCTTGGCTCAAATGGTCAAGGTGTTGCCTATTGCTCCAGAGGTTCGAGACTGATGTTGGAAGTTTTGTTTAATTGCCAAAATAGAAGCACAATACATGGTATATATATAAAATAGTGCAATGAATAATTGAAAGTGTTCAATGCCTCAATGAAAATGACGTTGGCTGCGTGTAGAGGGATGTGCGTTCGAGTCTACGCGAAGCTTGTTTTGCAAAACAATAGTACAGACCGGTTCAACCACAGGTATAATTCTCGATTTTCAGCCAAAACCGATTGGGTCAACCTAGTTCTTGACTGAGTTTGACTAGTTTTGATTCAGGCTGGTTTTGAAACATCTCCGGATCGGATAAATGGTCGATTCGTCAATTTTTTAGGTGAACCGGCCGGTCCGATCGGTTATAGTAACATTGCATATGAGTGTTGTCGATTTAATAGCATGAGCGGTTACTATAACAGATGCTTCCCGACGTTGGGTATGGTTAATAAAAATGAATTTTATTTTTGTGTGTAATATTTATATTTATTTTTATAATTATTATTTAAGAGTATATATTTATTTATATTAGTTATTTAAATTAAAAGCATAAGAATTTTTTTCATTTAAAAAATTATTTTTTATTTTCATTTCTAATTTTAAAAATCTTATATATCAAACAACTCTTTAATTGTTAAGCAATAGTGTGACCCTAACTGGCTCAATAATATCTATTATCAAAATGTAATTGCATTTATGACAGCTCGTGAAGGTTTTCTACTAGGGAAATGGTTGGTGAGATTCTTTGATTTATTTTAAAGTAAATTAATGCTTTAATTTTCATAAGATTATTACGTCAATTTAATTATTAAAAAATAAAACATATCCATTCAGTCTTTTAAAAATCTTTTCTCAATCTAAATAGTCCATTTATTAGACAGAATTTTCTCAATAAATAAGAGTCAACATGACTATTAACCCATGATCTAAATTTGTTCAAATGACATTTTCTTTTAAAAAAATAATGTTTAGGAAAATTTCATAAAGTCAAATGACTGTTAAGACAACACCATTTTTCAGGGAAAAAAATGTTTAAACAACATCATTTTGAGGAAAAAAAATGCCACCTCAACAAATCAAGGTCATAAAATAATGTTTATGTGAACTTTTGTTTATTAATTGGAAAATTTTTCCTAACAAAAATATCATTTTAATTAAAATTTTTCTTAGAAACTAAATTGAATTTTTTTTTAGAAAACTAAATTAAAAGAAGAATATTTCAAGTAAATTATTAACTTACTCTTTATTATATATACGTATAGACTTGAGACATTCTTGACTTTTTGTCATCACGAATTATTTTCAAAGCGTCTACATGTAGAAAACACGTATCCAATTCATTAGTTTCACTCTGTCAACAAAGTACAATCTTTGATGATAACCCCATTTAGTTCATCTCAGCAAATACTATCACGAAGCCAGACTAAGTACCTACGAACAAAAAAGATTTTACCTAGATCTGTTTTATTATAAACTACCAAAATTAGTATCCGAATCAATTATAACAGATTATCGAAAAGCCTTTAAGGACAATGAAAACTTAATGCCATCTGTAGATACTATGGGAAGAAGAGAAGCCTATCTAAGAGAATATTTCTCAAACAAATGTAAAGAAGCATGGAGAATGATCAAATATTATCAAAACAATAAATTAACCCTCCAATGTGGACACTATGAGACACCTCATAGATGGGGATGTCAACCACCAAAAAATTACCAGAAGAAAAGATATCTAAAGAAACAACTGTATAGACGCCAAGAATATAGATTTAGAAAGTACCCAAAAACTAGATTCCAAGGAACAAGAAAACCTTTTACTCCTAGAACTTATTATAAAAAAGGACAACGAAAAATTAATTATTAAAAATACCCTGAGAAATGTCAATGTTATAATTGCGGAGAATTAGGACATATATCAACCAACTGCAAAAAACCTAAAAGAAAAAAGGAAATGAATCTTATAGAAATTAGCCAACTCAGACATAGAAATTTATAAAATAGAAAAAATAATTATTGAATCAGAAGAAGAAGATGAATCCCTCTCAGATGAAGAGTATGAATATATAACTGAAAATAGCGAAATATATATGATGAAATTTATAGAAGAAGAAGAAATTGAAGATAACATTTATTTAATAACAGAAATCGAAAAATATAATACTCAAGAATGGAACTAGGAAGAATTTGACAAAATATGGAAAGAATTAAAAGCACCCGAAATAGAAAATGAGACCTTTAAGGAACTTGAAGACTTTGAAGAATTTACCCAAATAAATTTTGAAGACTTTCAACAATTATGGGATGAATTAGAAATAGGAAACACCGAAACAACAGAATTAGGATTCCCAAAAATCCTGAGAAAGAAAAGAAGTTTTTCTAGAAAAAAGAACCCAAATATAGAAAACTTAATAATACCCAAAAAACAAAATAATGAAATAACAAATTTTAAATCCATAAAAGAACAATATAAAAATGCTAAATTTAGTGTTCATGATTTAGTATCAAGAAATCCCTATAGATGCACTCGAAAGTCACATAACAAACACAACATCCTAGCATAGAGATGTCCCTTAAAGTCATTATATCCCAAAAGTAGTTATTGTGAATATCACTATCAAAAACGATATGGTAAGAATAAACTTCAAAAACAAAAAGAATGGATTGAAAGAAAAACACAAAATAGACTAAAAAATGAGTTATCCAAATTATTAATATGTCATGAAAATTTATCTGATCAATTATCTGATTAATTGCTAACTTCTGTTTGTTTAAGGATGGAGCGATCTCCAACAAATAATAGTACATGTAATCAGAACCACGAAGAAGATGAGGATCAAACCCATCTGATTGAACGAATAAATTCCCTCGAACTTCGAGTAAATTCTCTCGAATTGAATATCAGTATTTTATCATCCCAGATGATAAGTCAAGTAAATACTCTGAGTAATACGATTAATTATCTTACTCAAACCGTGGGTAACTTCAGTTCCCATGTTGATGAATTACAAACACGAATAATTATCCTTGAAAAAGGAAAACGAGTAATGGGTCATTCACCCAGTCTAACCCAAAGTCCGACCCAAACACCACCGGCAAGTCCAACTACCTCAACCTCAACCCATATACCACAAACACCGTCCTTTTTAGCTATCCTCGAACAAGAAGTTAAACAGGCCCAAGAAAAAGCCCAAAATAGTCCTCAAAGACCATCAACCTCAAGACCAGTAAATCCAGTAAATCCGGCCCAACAAATCCAAAACCAATATGAGTATTTCCAAACCATCATCCGTAGATTAAACCAATGTAATCTAGCAGCACCAACTGTCAAGTATATCTCCCACTACTCTATCAATAAAGCTGTCATCAAACCAAGAACCGATCCCCATTTAGTTCATACGCAGGAACATGAAACTATATTTGCTGAGATGAATAGAACTCTATCCGCCAACGAAGCCCAATGGGTATACTTCAAAGGACAGTATTCGTGCCTCTATTCAGTAGGAAGAACAAGAAGAAAACCGCAACTGTTCACAGAATTCTACGAAGAAATAAAATCAAATAAAATGGATAATACTGAAGAGACAAAGAAAAGAATATGCCAGTATCTCTCAGAATATCCAATGCACAAATGTATCTTCTGTAAAGATCAGGAAAGAACCGAAGAAGCCCCACTAACTCCACCAACCACATATTGGTTTTGGATTTGTTGGGCCGGATTTACCTAAACCGGGTCACAGACGAACTCGGAATGGAGTCTCCTGTCATTTATCCAAATATACTGCTCAATTATCCCGATTAGCAGGAGAAAAAACTCCTTGGAAATGGAATGAAGAAACCGAACAATTAATTCAAAAGGTAAAAGAATTATGTAATAATTTACCAAAACTAATAATTCCAACACAAGAAAACATTGAAAGAGGACAGGAGACTCCCTTCCGAGTTCGTCTGTGACCCGGTTTAGTTTCGGTCAAACCCTATTCCCATTACTAGTTTCTATTGAATGAATGCCTGGTTCCGCTCACTTCAGGCTGTCCGTGAAATATGGTATCAGAGCATCATGGTGTGAATGATAATAAAGAAATATGAACCTTAGTTTCTGACTGTTTAACCTTTCATAGTACACCTTGTTTACACCTATCTGCATATCTGCGTTATCTCTTCTACTCTCTTGCTTACTTGCTTACTTTCTGCACTCTCTATCTGTTCACTGCTCACACAACTTACTGTTCATTTATCATCATGAGTAATTTTGATAATGTATGTTTGTTTAGATTTCGAAGAATTTCTACCTTTTATACCTCAAATAGTGAAACCAAAACCGAAACAACCAACTATGAACATCTTTGAAGCCTTTGAACAAATAGAAACAAAACACTCCATATATATTCCATCTGTAGAATCTCCAATAGAATCATCTGTAGAACCTGAAGAATCTCCAGAAGAACCTCATATAAAAATTACGTTCTCAAGTAGCATATAATTAAGATGACTTCCTACAGGCTCCTGCATTTATATACAATTAAAAAAAAAGTAAAAGCCCAAATGAAAAAGTGTAAAAAGTATTGCCTCCCGATGCGGTGCTTTTTTTTTTGTTGGTAATTTTTTTTTAAGAACTTGGTGGCATTTAGAAAATAGTTCTGTTCAATACTTTTTTTTACTTGTTTAAGATTTATAAGATTATTTTATTTATTTATGCTAGATAAACTATAAAATATATAGTATTTGAAAATATAATAATAATTTGTCATCCAAACTGTCTGAATGAGAAATTATTATTATATATATTAAAGCATTGCATATTTTTCAATAGACCATATCATAGACCAGAAAGCATACTTAACCCAATAAACAAGTCTCAAAAAATGAATATAAGTTCAAAAAAAGCTCATTTTTTAAAGGTTTAAATAAAAAATAAGTTAGACTTGAGTGTTGTTTTGTTAAACTCAATCCGAATCCATATTTAGCCCATATTATAATATATATATATATATTATTAATTAATATCTTATTTGAACTTTTCATTTTTTTGATTTAATATGAATAAAGTTTACTTTTTAAGTGATAAAATTCAAATTCTATAAAAAGAGAAAAATATCAATTAATTGATATTTATTTATAGTTAAAGTTCTTATGGGTTACATTAGTCAAATATTATTTTTTATTATTATTTTCTCTAGGCTATCTAATGATGTAAACAATTTTTTTTTATTTGTATGCAATATATAAGAATTACCAATCACTAAAAAAAGAAAATATGATTTAAATAGATTAGATTGATTTAAATTTACTTTAAAATATGATATAAGGCTGTATCTATTATAAAATGCTAAATTGATTGTTAAATTAATAGTACTAATTATATATATATATATATATATTATCGTATGATTCATGACATTTAAAAGAAATAGTTTTAAGGTGACATATAAGAATTTTTTTTTGGAATGCAGAGGTATATTAACACATTGATATCTAAATGATATATTTTCAAAAAACTCTCTCACATTTATAAAGCATAATAAATTAGTATTGGTAATCTATTGCTTTTTAAATAGTCGAGGCTAAGCTCATTTCTATATGAATAATATTGGGTTAGGCTCAAGTTTGGGTTCAAATTTTTTGTAAATTTTTTATTGGCTTAACTCATTTTTAAACATGCTCCCACCAATGATCAAATATATTTGATAAGCTGTTTGATATAAATAAATAAATAAGATAATTTTCTTTTTAAAAAAAGAGTACTAAAGTTCGTGGCACAGATACCAAGATCAGAAAAGTATTACATCTGGGAACAATGAATTTTGCACCGTCGCATTTGAAATTTTTTATTTATTGTTTATTGCTCAAAATTGGGATTTCTATCGGTCAGAACATGTTATAGATGACTTTTTTTTTGTGCGTATTATAGTCATAATTGACTTGTTAACAAACCCAAAATCGATGCTTATTATGACGCGAAACATTGGGATTCAAGGTGAAAACAACCCCAAGGAATTCAAGATGACTATGGAAAAAGAAAATAATTTGATTGAAAATCAAATTTTTCTTTTTTTTGTGTGTACTCAAATATATTTAAAAAAGTATTAAAACAAAGAAAAAAAAATTAGATACGACTTTTATAGATGACTTTTTTTTATTAGAGTTATAAATGACTTGTTAACAAACCCAAAATCAATACTTGTTATGACACGAAACATTAGGATCGAAAACAAAAATGACCTCGAGGATTTTCAAGATGACTATGAAAAAAAAAAATAACTTGACTAAAAATCAAAATTTTCTTTTTTCTTTTTGTTTTGAGTACTCAAATATATTAAAAAGTATTAAAACAAAGAATAATTTAGATATAACTTTTATAAATAACTTTGTTTTATTAGAGTTATAAATGACTAGTTAACAAACCTAAAATCAATACTTATTATGACACGAAACATTGGGATTCAAAACAAAAAAGACCTCGAGGATTTTCAAGATAACTATGGAAAAAAATAATTTGACTTATAATTTTTTATTTTTTTTGTACTCAAATATATTTAGATATATTAATTTTTAATAAAAATATATTAAATATATAATATTTACAATATTATATGATTGAGTATTTTAATATATATATATTGTATTTTTATTATAAAATGTTATAATGAAAATATAAATAAATGTTTCAAAATATAATTCTTTAGGAGCACGATAAGGGAAAAGTCAATGAAAGAATGGTATGAATTTTTAGTGAAACAGAAAACGATCCAATTTAGCATCCGATTCAATTCCTAATTGAATATTCAATGCCCCTTTTCCACGAGGCTTGAAAAGTCAAAACTGACTACTGAAGAAAGAAATTCGTAGAAAATGGACATTTAAGCTTATTTTTGAAAAATAATACTTACCCAAAAATAATAAAAAGAGGTTACTCAATTGCCAATGACGATCAGGATAAGATAGCGAGTCCTTATCAATAATAACTGCCGTCAACAGACGGTCCTGATCTTCTCGGTGAATGTTACTTAACGAACACGACCCCCGTCCCTGTCTCGACCCCATTTGCCTCAGTAAATTACGCCGTCTTACTCTTACTCTTACTCTATTTCTACTTTCTAAAACAATTAGAATATGCGTTCGAATATACCTCTATGACCGCTTTATTCATTCTGTAACCAAGGAGAAAGAATCTCCTACATTTATTTATTGTAAGCTTCTGATAAATTTTAGAAATAGGATGATGCAAAAAGTCTGTTTTTCAATTTATCAAAATTTTATAATAAAAATTTTTAAAAGATGTGAACTCCCAATATTATTTTTTTATTAAATTATAAATTTTATTAAAATTGTACAAATTTTTTTATTTTTAAAATATAATCATAAAATAAAAAAATTGTATTACACCTTAATTAAATTTTAAATTTTTTTGAATTAAAATATTTTTCATTAGCATAAATATATTTTTTTAATTAAAATATTCTCTTATATATTTTTTAAGAGAGATATTTTAATAAAAAAAAAATCAAAAGATATATTTTAAAATTTAATAAAATTTATATACTTTTAGCAAAACAAGGAAAGTTTGCGTAATTTTCGCTTCTTTTTTTTTTTTTTCCTTCTCTCTCCCTATTTGTTCTCATTTAAATAATTAGCTTTGATCCCTTACTCATTAATTTTTCACACTCTGCCCGTTCCCATCTGCAATCCTCCACTCAAACACGCAAATCCCATTCTGCTAGATCGGATCATCCTCGTGACCGGATTTCTTCTATCCCCGTCAATTTCCGGAACTAGGAAGAACAAGATGATGATGAGTGGTAGCATCACCGAACTCGAACAACTAGAGTTACTCCACAAATTGGAGGTCTTCAAGATCAAAGGTAGAGACAAGCATGGCCGCAAGATCCTTCGCATCATCGCCAAATTCTTCCCTGGTAAATTAACTCATCTTTCTACGTATTCATTCAATCATATCCTTGCTTTTTCTCTTCTTTACGATTTTCTTTATCCAATTCTTTGCGTACCAGCTCGGCTTGTGAGCGTCGATGTCCTCAAAAGGTACTTAGAGGAGAGGATTTTCCCCAAATTAGAGAAAAAGAAATTTTCGGTGCTTTACGTTCACACCGGCGTTCAGAGGAGCCAGAATTTTCCGGGAATCTCAGCCTTGCGATCAATCTACGATGCGATTCCGGTGAACGCAAAGGAAAATCTGGAGGCTGTGTATTTTGTGCACCCAGGCCTACAGGCACGACTTTTCCTCGCCACGTTTGGCCGCTTTCTCTTCAATGCAGGGTATGCTTCTTCGTATTCATAAAAAGCAAAAAAACTTATAAAGAGTTTGTTGTTAGATATTTTAATCAAAATATAATAAATATGTAATTTTTTTTAATAATATTATAATAAATGAATAATTTTTTATAAAATAATTATATGATTTTGAATGATAAAAATGTATAAAATTATACTTAAAATCTAATCCATTTTTAAAAGCTTTTGAATTTGGCTTAATTTAGTTATGGATTTGTCATATTTGCTAACACAAATCTTTAGTGATGATTCTGAGAAGTGGGGTTCTGTTTGGGTGTGATAGGTTGTACGGGAAGCTGAGGTACGTGAGCAGGCTTGATTATCTATGGGAAAATGTGAGGAGGAATGAGGTGGAGATGCCGGAGTTCGTGTACGATCACGATGAAGACTTGGAACACCGTCCGATGATGGATTATGGACTGGAGAGCGATCACGCGAGGGTGTACCATGCACCCTCTCTGGATTCCCCTGTGTCCACCTACTCCATGAGGTGCATCTCATAACATCATCGCTCTTATTCCTTCCACGTGGAAACTGGGAAGTAGGAACTAGGATCACTATTGGGCCTGGGCCCAGTCCGATCCCTTGGTGGATGTTTATATTTGTGCAGGAAAGAAAAGAAAACAGTGAAAATAGGTCCATTTGATTTTTTTTTTAATTTGGGTTCATAGTGATATTTCGTCATGGTATATAAAAGGTTATCTATTTTTTTTCTTGATGTTTCAGATCAGTTTTTAATTTTTAATTTTAGTTGAACGATATGAGATGAACTTACAAAATCTATCACAAAAAACACCAACATTTTCAAACATTATTTTTAAATATTTAAATTATCTTGCTTGATATATGATCAATATGTTTTATATTTTACATGTTTAAACAAATGAAAAGATTTACTCAAAACCACAACATAAACAAATTCATAGGGTTGACTTGAGCTGCCGTGTGCATGTCATAAACAATAAAGGGTAAACATTAATCATGTTTTACTCTTAACTCTTCAATCATGTTTTGGTTCAACAGCTAAACAAATTTATACCATTCTACTGTACAACTGATTTCCTAAAATTGGATTGGAGAGTGTGAACACACATGGATATGTTAGGTTGGATCGGTTTCCAAACCAAGCATAAGCGTAGTACTTTAGTTAGATATTAAATTTGCAGCTCTTGCGAAGACTTGAGATGAGACCTGTAAGTTGTTTTATTATGTATTATTTAATGCATTGAGAATACAAATGTCCAAATATTAAGTGTGCCAAATTTCTTCCACCTTTGCATTCTAAGAATGCAGTTTAAATTCGAATTTTTCCCTATGTATTTGGGGTGCTATGCCTCATAAAATTTTGATTTAGTTTTTCTTGTTTGTATTTTATCTTTAGTATCCATTTCTTTAAAAAAAAAATTGAAAACAAATAACAATATCTAAAGTTGTTCATGAGCGGGGTTAAGTTACATATTTAGAATGTTCGATATCCGACTCGATTAAAATATTTGGCATCTTTCTATACCCATGGCTTGGCTTAATTAGAACAAATATGCTTTTTATATTGAATTAAGACAAGTTAGGGCTGCTTGAATCAAATTTTTTTTTATGGATTGATATTTGTAATAAAAAAATATCTTTTTATAAACTCATAACATATATTTTAAAATAATGGACTTCTAAAACCCTCATATTTTTATTAGTAAAATAATTTCAATAAGAAAATAATCTGGTATTATCAAATAAAATATAAGCTATACTAACATAATTAGTTTTAGATAATCATGTATATTTTTATTATTCAACAAAAGAAATGTTAGTAAGTATACTTGTCAATGATAAAAACAATTAAAAAGTATGAAGGATTTGGATAAGTAATGAAAGTTACAAAGAGAATAAGATGAAGTAAGAATTAAAAAATAAAGTATAAGATAAAAATATATTGATAACAAAAAAAAAATAACTATTAAGTTGGGTTGGGCATAACATGTTTTCGTCTCGTGACCCGACTTAACCTGATATAGTTTTATTTAAAATTATGTCTATTTATATTTTTGACCTGACCCGATTAAACTAAATTAGAGCAGGTCCCTTGGGCCTGATGGGTCGATGAACACCCTTATTGTGGCTTAATTAAAGGCATGCATCGAAAATAAATTTTAAAAAAAGTACAAATTGACAATATTTCCTATCATCAAACATAAAAATATTAAACATATTAGATATTTAGTTTTATATTAGACTTTATCATAAGTCAAATTTGTGAAATGAAAAAAAAGAGTATAAAAAGGGTTTAGGCTCAATATTATTTTTAAAAAAGGAGTTTAGGCCTAAACTGGTTAAAAAACTCATAAAAATTGAGGGGAAAAATTCTTTTTTAAAAAAAAAAATTATTAAGAACAATAGCAAATCAATTTTAGTGCTACTAGCTAATTAATTTTTGGTAAACAATGCCAGTTTACAGAAATTTTAAAAGTGTGTGAAACAGTGAAAGTGAGAGATGAGAGATGATGAGCATAAAAATGTTTTTTTTTCTTTTTTTGTGTGTTTATTCATCTCAAGTCAAGTTAGTTAGCTTCAAAGTATGGAAAATTAAATTCCTACAAAAATTGACTAATTGAATTTTAATAGTTCATGTATGACTAATTAATTTACCATGCTGACTGTGGACAGGTCATAAAGAGAATCCCTAGTAAGAAAAGAAATGAAAATCAGCATTTGACTCACAAGGAATTCATAAAAATTCAAGGTTGGATCGCTACCTCTACAGTGGGGACAAGAAGCATGTCATTGTTGGCATAGCTCTCATCAACGTCGTCTTCGGCATTATATGAGAAGAGGTTCGTTCTTTTACTGCCCCAACTCCCTTTAATTATCTTTTAAATTGATTTTTTTATGTTTAATGATTTTGGGAAAAGTCGGTGATGGAAGTTGTTTGTAGAAGTATTTGAATCTTGGGATTACTGCGAAATCTTCTTTGACAAATAAAGATATGCCAACTGATAAAAAATTTGTACGACTAAAATGATATATATTATTACATACTGACTTTTAAGAACAAAATTTTAAAAAGAAAAAAAGAGAAAAAATTTACCAAGACAAAATATTATAATACTGGTTGGGCTTGTATTATAGTCAGGACCTTTTAAAACAAGCTAGTTTTTTTATCGATTGTTTTAGGTTTATAACCACTTCTTTTTTGAATTAAATAAATTTTTTGACTCATGATTAAGATTACCTCATATTTTACACTCTAGTTTCTCGCCGTAAAAAATCCCTTCATTTGGTTCAAATCTATGCCTTCCATATGTGAAAGTGCGAGATTGTCTTCGGCCTATACTCCCATTTGGCTACTGTAACATCACAAGATTGAACAACATTGTTCATGTTATGAATTTATTATGGAATTATAACTTTTGGTTTAACTTACACCTTAATTAATTTATTTGTTTTAATTTTATCTTTTAATTTTTTTAATTAACATCATTTTTTTTTTTTTACTTTTTTTGGGTAGTACAACAAATGCATCAAAATAATCATATCAAAGAAAGCATTAAATTCGTGAAGTATTGGAAGGGAGGATGATCCAATTCAAAGAGTGTATTCAAATACTGATAATATTGACACTAGAGTAGATTTACAAATAGATATTCTCACAATGGAATTCGATATTTACTGGGCTTGAAAGTGTAATTCAGTATTGATGTCTAGGCTATCTATGACTAATAAAATTTTCAAATTTTGTCTATCAAACGACAAGTTGAGTATTTCTTGCAAATATGGAAATATGGAAAATTAAATGTTTATTTTCTATTTCAACCTATCTTACTTCTAACATGTATTTCTTGCAAATATGGAAAATTAAATGTTTATTGACAAAAAATTTGGAGAATGATGATATAGTAATTCAAGAAATAGTTATGAAGGTAAAAGTAAAGTTTGACAAGTATTAGGGTGAGTATAGTGTCATCCTTGCACTTGCAACTATTCTTGACCCTCAGATGAAATTTGAGGTGTCATGTTTTTCTTATAAAGGGCTTGACCCCGAGATCTGTTAAGAGAAGTTAGATAACTTTAGGACCAAGTTATATTGCCTTTAATGCCCAATATAAAAATAATGCATCAAGTAATTCATTAGGCAAAACAAGCAGTTCATGTGTACCTTCAAAATTAGTTGAGGAGCCTACTAATGTGAGAGGGGATGAAAGTGCTTTGTATCAAGGTTTGGAAGTTTTTAATGCAAGTTTTTGTTCTTTTAATAGTCATATTTGATTTATGTCTTTTCTTTAATATTTTTAATTAATTTCTCTCTCATTGCCAATACATTATACTTTAATGCAGGAGTATATTGATTATGTTAGTGAAAGTATTTCTTTTGGTGGAACCATTAATTGGATAAGGCAAAGTTTTATCCTAAATATGCTAAAATATTAGATGTCTTCATTTATTAGAAGGAGAACTAATGTAAATTTCCAACACTTTCAAAAATGGCTTGTGATATACTTAGCATTTCAATCACTATAGTGGCTAGTGAATTACCTTTAAATATTGGCTCTTAGGTCTTAAATAAATATAGATGATCCCTTCTTCCATATAATGTTCAAACTCTTATATGTACCAGCAATTGGCTATATGGTCTTGAATATAATGATGATGTTAATCTATCAATACTTTCAAGTTATATTTTATGACTAAATTGATCATTATATATTTTATTTATTATTAATTTAATTATTTGTGTCTTTTTGGGTTGTAATTGTTGTAAAAGGTGGAAGTGGAGACATTAGCGAGCATATTTCAACTCTTGCTACAAGAGAGGGCCTTTCAAGATAAAATTCAGATGCGCTTGATGAAAATTAAAATTGTTATTTTGTTTGATTGAAGAAGTTTAAAGTTTGGATTTAATTGTTAAGTTTGAAATAGTTGTTTGAATTTTAGTTAAGAAGTTATTTTGTTTGATTGATCAAGCTTAAAGTTTGGATTTGATCATGTTTGAGCATTGAAACTTAAAAGTTTGGATTAGATTGTAGGTGTATATTAAACCTAATTGACTTGTAGCTTTTTGGTTTTGTTTTTGGTGTTAATCGGTTAGTTGGTAGGTTGTTTTGCCTTTCATCTTCTTTTTTACATTTACGTGTCTATGTGCATATAATATAGAGAGGCCTCACAGGTCATAGCGGTTATACTATATAGGTTAACTACAATTAAAGAAAGGTTATTCTATTACTGTTTATTTTTAGCATAAGTTAACTGATTTGCAGGGAAAGGTTGCAAAATTTTAAATGCATATAAGTTGTTTTAAAATCATGCTCATTGATCTGTAGGGAAAGGTTTTATTATTGCTTATTATTATAAAGTTTAGAGGATATTTATTATTGCTAAAATCATATTATTTATTTTCTTTTTTTTTTACTTTTTAATTTTTAAAAAATATTTTATAGTGTTCATGTAACCCACTTAATAAATTGGGTTATGAATTACTCATTTAATTAAGATGAATTAAGCAGGTTACCTTATTTAACCTGTGACCCATAGCGAGTTAACTATGTAGGTTGGCTCGAGCCATTTTAATTGCTTTAATCTCCATGAAGTTTATTAAAATAACTTGCATATTCTTTCTTTTCTATCTACTAATTTTAGACAGACTTTATTTATTGTGTTTTATAGCTTCCTAAATTATCTTGACAAACTTACCTTCAAATTGAACAAAGGAGGGGAAGGTCAAAAAAACCTTAGAAGGCTTAAATTAGGAAATCTCTAAGTTGAACACATAGGAGCCCCCCTAACCTTTTTAACAGAGAAGTAAATGCAATTGGCTTCACATCCATAGAATTGCTTAGATGAAAGTAAGATGTTACAGTTTGCTTCAATGAATAGATCAACGCTAGTTAGTTTCAATGTACATATCAACGACATAGAAGCTTCCATTAGATTTCACCAAATGCTTCTTGTTGTCTAATCTCTACAATGGAGGATAAAACTGGACCAGCTTCAAGGACTTAGAGTCAACCCATGATATCGTTCCTAACATAATAATTAAATCACGATTTTAATCATGAATCGGAAGGTTAATTTCTAAATCGTAAATTATATCAAATAGTACGATTCAAAAATATATTAAAAAATGATTTAAAATACATTAGATAAATTATATATAATTGTATACATAAAAAAGGTTCATAATATTAAATTTAAATGAGAATTGACAAAAATTTAACTATAAGTCTCACAAAACAAAATTATAAGTTATAACTTAGTAATTGTCTATCTAAGTGATAACTTTAATAAATAAATAAAAACTCATAAATAACTAAGTTCAAAATTAATTATCCTCTTATTCATTAAAACTAATATAATCATTATTACTATTATTTTTGTCATCATCCAACATGATGATTCCTTCATCCTCTTCTTCTTCTTCTTCAATGTCATTATCACCTCCAATGTCTTGTTTAACTTCATTTTTGTATATGAATGCCATTCTCTTTATCTTTCTTGTTGGCATCAAGATTTCGTAGACCTAAAAATAGACATATCACATATGTAATTATATTATATAATGTAAGTGACTAAATGAGAAAAAATAATCTAAAAATTTAGAAAAAGAAGTTCAAGATTACAAGTGCAATACCTCTCTTTCTCTTTTTACTAAGATCTCCTTAATCAATCTTGAAGCATTTATGGACATCCATCAAACAGTTCCCTTCCAAGCAAGGCTCCTCTTGTTTAATAATCCACTCATCATTAGATTCAAAATCTGATAAGCAAATAGGATCATATGTATCTCCTTTTGCCTCTCTTTGCTTTTGTTTAATCTTAAGTTAAAGATTTTATTTAACAAATACAAGAGCATTCAACTTTTGTTGCTCTAAGCGATTTTTTCTCTTAGAGTGGATATGATCAAATACACTTTAATCCAATTCCTCTCGCACCTCGTAACACTACAAGTGAGGCTTAAGATGTGGATGGCAAGCGTCTGTAGTTCTTTGCATTCTTCTCCAAAACTATTCCACCATAAAGCTAGCAATATATATCTAAAGAATTGATTAATTACCATATATAATGTTTAACATAAATAAAGTAATACATTACATTATTAAATAAATAATTACTAGGTTGCTTCTTTTCTTTAGTTGGAACTGCTAAACTATATCCAAGAGTCCCTCTTCTTTGTCAAATTTCTCAATTTAGGAATCAATTTTGACTTGAGTCTTAATATTAGGACGCATTTTGTCTAATGTTTTGTACAATGTAACTTTCATCTCAATATTTAGGTAAAACTTTGGATCATAATAGAACTTAAAAAGCTATTAGGATAAGGTAAGATATAATAATAGATAAAAATAAAGTAATTATATTATATAAAAATTAAAATTGTTTCTAAGAAAAACTTACTTAGGATTTAAAAAATATATTGTTACATGAAGAGACTATGGAGTTGATAGTCCCAACCATTGTCTATAATTTCTCATATTTTTTTATACCTACTTTCCACATTATTAAAATTATTTACTATTTTTTTCTTTACTCTGTCCATAGCCTCATAAATATATCCTATTGTTGGCTTTAAATCACCATCCACAAGTTTAAGGACTTTCACAAGAGGAGATGCACAGTTCAAGTAGTACTTGATAGATTCCAAACCCTTGAATCAACTAGAACTATGTCTTCCATAATTTTCACTTCATTCGTAGAGGCATATACACTTTTAGACCATTTTTCTAATGCAAACATAGATTAGAGCGCAATTTTTTGATCCAAAATGGACTTCATTGTCAAATAAGATGTAGCAAATCTTGTGATTCCAGCCTAGCTAACTCTTTACCTTTGAAATAACTTCTGAATAAATTAAGCACCCAAGTATGCCTATAAATAAAAGTCGTAATTTCTTTTGCTTTTTCAATGGTATTATAGAATACTGTAATGTCATTGATGTCTTCAAGAGTCAAATCAAGACAGTGGACAACACAAGAAGACTAAAAGAGTTGTTTTCTTTTATCTATCAACTTATTTCCTATAGATACACAGGTTGAAGTACTATTTGTCACTACTTGACCGCATTTTCCTCCTCAATTTCCATCATCATCTCATCTAGTAATTCAAACATTTTTTTAACATCTTTAATGAAACTATTAATGTTCATACATTTTAAAAAAATAATTCCTTTAGGGCTATTAACAAGAAAATTAGTAAGAGACTTACTTTTTCTATCAATTCATCCATTTGATATTAATGTACAACTAGTTTTCTTCCATTCAACTTTATATTTATCCAAATTAGCATTGACAAGATCAACCTCTTTTTTCAAGAATGAGACTCTTACTTCATGATAAGTAGATGGTTTCAAGTTTGTACCATATTCACTAATTGATTTCACCATATTAATAAATAATGGATTCTTTACTAAAGTAAATGGCAATGCATTACCATATATGTATCTACAGATATCCCTAACCACCTGATCTCTATCCTCTACCATTGCATTCATAGTTTGTTGTTTCATAGGCTTAGAGCTAGAGCCACTTCCCCCTTTTCCATTTACTATAAAGGCTTTTATAGACCCCTTATTTTGTGAATCATGTTCTTGATTTCCTTTATCATCAAAGCAATTAACAACATCATCATCATCCTTGTTGATGTCATCTAAAATTTTTTAAAATAAATTTCTTACCTCCTTTAGTACTTGTTCACAAAGTGCAACTTCTTTATGTATCCTAACTAAATGAAACTTCATCTTAAATACTTCTCCCCACATTATTTTAGGATAATAGTTACATTTAACATGTAACCAAGTCTCAAAAGACTTGCAATGATCTCAAGCAACATTTTTCTTTACCTTCTTTTTTGGAGCCATAACTTAATTATAAGAAAAGAAAGCAAGAAATTGCTTAAGGGAAAAACCAAGAAATTTTATGACTTCTCCCTTAGCTAGTAGCAACCCACCCATAACGTCTATTGTTGCTTACTGCAAAGGTAAATTAGAATATTAAATAGGATTTAAATGTTTAAGTTTGTATATGCATAGGAGTAGGAATAATTAATTTAGAGTTTTTTAATTCAAACGATACACCCTGCGTCGGATAGAATGTAGCCAAGATATGCTAATAGGACACTGGGTGATGCTGAGTTAACTACATGAATCATGATTTCTTTTCTCATTTTTTGACTAGATTCCAAAGCTTCTACATGTTTAAAAGGGAGGATAATTATTTGCAAGAGTCGACGACCCCATTTTAGTAAGATAAAAAGGATAAAAGGAAAAAGTGTCATCTTCTCCAACCAAACGAGTTGTGTCAGGTCATGAAGGACCTAACTTTGTGACTTGATGCTGTTGCTATTTTTTGAATCATTAGATGGTCATGAATTGTTGGTTCTAATGCGACATGCATGATTTTAACGATTCATGGTGTGATTCTGGATCTTTCATGATTCATTATACGATGTGTATTGTTTCCATATGGAATAGCATCAAATCATGCATCTCGAATCATGAATCGGATGATTTATACTACTCTAGTTCCTAATTTATCCACAACATAGAGTTGCCCCTTGTGAAGGATAATGTCATCATTATAGAAACTCTCATTACCCATAAGGCTCCATTTCTTTATCCCAACTTTTGAGGGCCACTTGTTTGATATCTAAAAAGAAAAAGGTTTAAGGTTTAGGATTAAGGACGTTATTTTGTTATTTTGTTATTTTTAATATGTATTATATTTTTATAATAATTATTTAATTATTATTATTATTTATTATTTTTTAAATAAAGTTATAAGAATTATTTTTTATCTATTTCAATCACTTTTTTAATATTTTTTTATACTTAACCTTATAGGTAAATAAATTTTAATTTGTTGTCTTTCATTGATGAATTTCAAATTAGTTTGTTTGGTCCAACAAGGCTCAACCAAGCCAAATACCCCTTAATCCTTATGGCCGATGTTGAGGATGTCTGCATTAGAGCACCATCACTTGGGTTGGGTATGTATACACCAATATTTTTAAAATCAAACTAGTTATTAAATAAGTAAAAATAGGGTTTGTGATTTATCAGTTAGATCATAGTCCAATTATGGTTGAACTTATGATAATTAAAAAATATATATATATATATATTATTTTAATATTAAAAATTGAGTATAATAAATAATAACTAGCAAGTATTAATAAACTTTGAAAAATTTTATTACTGATTATACATGAAAAGAAATCAAATATAATATAATGTTTAAATTTTGTTGATTTTTTTTTATTTTAAAGTTTGAACTTAAAATAACTTATTTATTGATAAATATAACTATCAAATATTGATGTATTGAAACAAGTATTAAAACTAAGATATTATAAAAATTAACCATTCAACATATTAGTTTTGGTCATCAGGTAGAAGCAATGGATTGGGATGATACCTTTCTTTTGTTTATGGGTAATAATAAGAGTAATTATCATGGATTGTGATCTCTCTATGTGTGACTCTGACTGTGGCTATCACATGGATAGCTGGGAAGGCCCTGAAGATAATGAATGGAGGCCATAAGATTCTTTTGTAGTGGCTACTTAGAAATAAGGTAAGAAAGAAAAGCTAACCTGGGGATCAGGATTTTGCTCTCATAAAAAGACTGATCATAATAATAGTGATGATGATCCTAACGATAAACCTAAACCTAAATGGGTAGGCATCAATAATCCTAAACTAAAACTTAGGTCGATCTATGAGTTGCTAAGAGAACTAGGTCAGGAAAACCTTATCCCATAACCTAAACTAGTCATTACACCATAGGTGTTACCACAGCTTATTCCATACATAATATTCTCATCTGCATCCAAAGCTTATGACTTAGAATTTCCTTCTATAGAGAGAAGAACCAATGTGGAAATTACTATTACTTACAAGCCATTCTTTGTCCTTATAGAAGTTGCTTCCAATTGAGCCATAAGACCAGTCTTACAAGCTGAAGAAGTATTGAACTGGCATACCCCTAATGTTACAGCTCAGAATCAAGTGCTTCAAAAGATTGATTCTAAGTCAGATGGCTCAGACTCATTCTTGTCTTGATGGACTTTCCACTAAGTCCAACAGTTATATGACTACCTATAACAACAAGTGGCATCCTTGGATGCAAAACTCAAAAGCTTTATCGCAATAGGGTATACAGGCCTTGTATTAACACAAAAGAACAACAAATCAGGAGGCTTAAGACATAGATTTGCCAAATTGAGAAAGATCTAGCTAGCGACCATTCTAGAAGCATCTATGCTACTTGCCCCTCTTTTTACACCTCTACTTATAATCCTTACCCTCATCCACCACACTCACCCTACCCTCTTGAGGTAGACTACCAAAAATGTTTCAAGGTGAATTATAAGGTTTTCAGGAAAAAGGAAGATTACCTCATCCTAAGCTAACTTAGTCAATTTCAACCCAAACAACTACCTCTTCCTCTTGCTAGAATGCCTAGACCTTTTCAAAGGCTACAATACTCCACTAAGTTTGAACCCTTTCCTTGTTCGACTAAACCTTTTGAACAATTCTTAAAACCCTTAAAAATCATAACACCACTCTCTTCACCATCAAAGAAAACTCATTCTCCACCTTTAAACTAAAGAAATAAGCAACCAATGCAAACAAAATCTCCATCCACCTAGTCAAAAAACTAAAATTCTTCTAGAGCTATTGCTTTTGTGGCAAAAATGACTCATTATAGTTTTGATTCTAACTCTGATCACACTGATAAGATTGGATTAAGACCAATAAGCTCTTATGAGTTTAATGATCATGTGAATGTCTCTGTTTTGTATATGATTAATCCTACTCCTGTTGAATAGGTTGATGAATCCAATCTAGAACATGAAGATTATGCTGAGTATCATCCTTATACAAAAACTTCTCCTGACCCTGCACAGGCCTAAGCATGCCCTACCAATGGCCTATGGTTTACATTCAATGAGGTTCCTCTAGAAAAATAGAGAAAGAAATTACATGATCTCTCAGCATGGATAGACCTCCAAATGATAAGACTAGCTGATAATCTTAAAGCAGTTTTCAATGAATTCACAACCAGATTTATGGGAACTCTCAGAGAATGGTTTCAAAGCCTAGGGGGGGTCTTGACAACTTCATTACACCTTATACCCTTACTGCTATCCATTCCTTGGTTTTATTCATAAATAATTTTTGGGAGACTTCTATCTTGTTGATAAGGAAAAGAGGCAAGAATATTTTCAAATGTGTTGTTATTCTCTAAAAAAGAAAGATCTTGACTTTCATTATCAAAGGATGGTTGAACGCTATTACATGCTCAATGGTTTCAATGATGTTAATCTTTGGCATACTTTTGTAGCCTCCTTGCCAGAAGAATTTCAACTAGAGCTCCTACGAGCTATTTAGTCACTCCACAAAGACATGACAGACATCTTTTTAGGAGAAATTTATCACTTTACTCTTGCTACGCTTGAAAATTTATGTGAGCAGCATAAGATGATCGATTCTATAATGGAAAAAAAAAATTACCACTCCAAAAGGTTTGCAAAAAGCCATATTTTCATATTAAATGCAAAGACAAACACAGGTACTCATGCCCTACAAAAAAGAAATCTCATTTTCATATGCCTCTAATTTTGTTCTTTCAAGGTGACAAGTTTCCATTACTAAATATTAGCTCACAGACCAATCTTCTTAAGGATGCAAAGGTTTTTTCAAAGCTTGATCTCAAAGCTGAATTTTGGCAGTTAGGTATTAACTCGGCTAAGAGATACAAAACAGTATTTTGCATTCTTAATGCCCAATATCAGTTGATAGTTATGCCCTTTGGCCCCAAAACGGCACCATTCTTTTTACAAAAAGTCATGATAAAATTTTTTAGCTATTCTTCACAGTACTCTCATTTACATTGATAATATACTTTTTTATTCCAAAATTGAAGAAGACCATAAGAAGCTCTTTCAATATTTTATGGACATTACCAAATAGTACGGGATTATGCTATCAGCCCATAAGAGGCAATTAGGCCAAACCTAAATAGAATTCCTTGAAACAAACATTATCTAATGAACATTACTATCCAAACCCACATATTGCTCAGGAGCTACTCACTTTTCCAAATAAAAATCTCACTACAAAATAAATGTAATAGTTCCTCGGGATAATTAGCTTCATCAGAAACTTTATCCCTCATGCGTCTAATCACACAAGCCAACTATCAAAACTCTTAAAAAAGAAGAATCTCCTATCTTGGGGCCATGAACAAACAATAGTTGTAAAACATCTTAAAAAGATTTCTCAAAATCCTTTACCTTTGAAGATTCTTGACAAAGGAAAAATGATACTTCAAATGGACGCTAGTGATGATTTTTGGGGATCCATTCTCATAGAAGAGATTGGTAGAAAATAATATTACTATGCCATACAAGCAGATGATTCAAGGACTCTAACAATCAAAAGGGGGATTGAAAAGTTTAACTTTTATTTCAACCTTTATGAATTTGTAGTTCATATGGAAAGATTGGTTCTTACGCTATAAATTTAAGGTCCAACATATCAAAGGCCACACAAATATTATAGCAAACTATCCTTTTAGACCTAAGTTCATAAACCTTCTTACTCTTACAAAACCAATTCCTTTCATCTTCATGGCTCATTCCATCCCTGGTTGTACTATTCACCATCCTTTCCCTCCTTTAGCCTAACTCAAAAAAGATTTTCCTCCATGTGACCTAAGACCTAAGAACCCAGCAAAAGTCCAAAAGCTTGCACGAAAATTCATTTTCTGTTACCTTCATCGATATCTCAAAGATTCATCCTTTCATGTTTACCTTTTTTTAAATCCACAGATTCTATTCCTAATTCTGTTTATGATCTGTACTTACGTCACTGATGACACGTTATGGTATTTATGGGCTCTCACTATCCTTTATGCCAAAGCCATATAATTTCTATTATTCCTTATCTATCACTTTCTTTGTCAAGAAGAAAGTAAAAACTCTAATCTCTGGAGGTTTTCATCATTATATTGTTGGCGCCAAGAGCTACAAAAGATAATTTGACAACATAATCTATGGAATAATCTTGATGCAAATAAAAAAGTTGCCAGTATTTTCATCCTTCACCATCCTTATTAGACCAACAGGCAAAACAGGCTCTTGACCAGGAACTATGCTTATGAATGGAATACTCTTTTTGATTGACCTAAGCAGAAAGATCAAGATCTTAAGTATCTTAAAATGTTTTATGTGAAATTAATGATTATTAAGAAAGTAAATTTGTATTTTGCACACTATTAGGACCATTCCCTAGAGAACTAAGGCTACCAAAAGTTAATCTTCCAAACACTAAAATCTAGACTCTAGCTCAAATGGCCAAGTTTTTGCAAGACTTCAATTCATAGTCTCAGCCGACACAAGGCCAAGATGAGCACATGCAAGATTCTTAAGACCTTAATGAACTAGATGATTTTGAAAATATTGAAGAATGGCTAATTTCACACTTTGGGAAAAATAGAAAGGATGACTCGAATGATACTGATAGCTTTGATGACCTAAACCTATCTTCTTCACATGAACACATAAAGAAGGGATAAAGCTTATTCATTACTAGGCTGTCCCATGTGTAATAATTGTCCTAGTTTGGTGGTGTACATTTTATGTGTGCTTTCAAGTATGGTTTGCTTTCTAATCTGTAAAAGTAACTTTATTAAAGTGTGTCTATATTATTGTCCTTTATTTTTGTAAAAGTTATTTGTTTGTTTGTAATAGCCCATGGCTATAAGACGTGTGTCTTTCCTCAGTAGAACATAAGAGGAGTCTTGTATTCCAGTTTACTTAATGAAACTCCCATGTTCCCTATGACTTCTTTTTAAGAAATTTTCTTTTTTCAAAATCTTTTATAACAAACCTCTTACAATTATCTTGTCTATACGAGTATACTCCGCACTTGTCTTACTTAAGGATCTTATGCATTAGGAAGTATTGTTAAGGGAACAATTTTTAGTAGAAGATCTTACCTTGTTTATAAGTTCTTCAATGAAAAGATTTTTCAAGAAAATCAAAAGAATCCTTAGTTCTAAGAGGCCAGGACAAGAGAAAGGCCTAGAGGAAGAGAAGCTGTTAGTCCAAGCATACCAAGAAAAATGATTCTGTTGTTTCTTATTAGGAAATTAGAATAGAATATATTGTTTTAAAAAGACAAAGCATAAAACCTATCTTGATAGAGGATACTAATAGACCCCAATAGAGTATACCAATATAAACTAATTTAACCTTATATCCTCCAAAGATCTTTTTCAGAGAGATACCATCCATAATGCATCATGAGATATGGGTGTTGTTGGACATATTCCAAAGGGAAAGAAGGAACCATCTAGTCAATTTCCTTTCTTTCTTCAGAAGTCAAAGGAAACAATTTTGGCAGAAGTCTTCCGAGTGCTCACTATTGCACTTATCCCTTAATCTTTGAGGGATAGGTTCTATGTCTTGTCTTTTTAAAACAAAATATTATATTTTAGTTTCTTAATTAGAAACAACAAAATCATTTTCTTGGTATGTTTAGACTAACAATCTCTTTTCCTTTGAGCTTTTCTCTTGTCTTGGCCTCTTAAGACTAAGGATTCTTTTGATCTTCTTGGAAAGCCTTTTAATTGAAGAACTCATAGACAAGGTATAAGATCTTCTGCTAAAAATTATTCCCTTGACAATACTTTTTGATACACAGGATTCTTATGCAAGGTAAGTACAGAGGATACTCGTATCAGCAAGATAATTGTAAGAGGTTTGCTATAAAAGATTTCGGAAGAAGCAAATTTCTTAGATAGAAATCATAAAGAACATGGGCATTTTATTAAGCAAATTGGAATACAAGACTCCTTTTGAGTTTTATTGAAGACAGACACACTTCTGATAGCCATGGGCTATTGCAAAGAGACAAAAAACTTTTACAAAAGTAAAGGATAATAATACAGACATACTTTAATAAAGTTACTTTTATAGATTAGAAAGCAAACCATGCTTGAAAGCACACCTGAAAAAGCACACCGCCAAACTAGGATAATTATTACACATGGCATAGCCTGACAATGAATAAGCCTTATCCTTTCTTTATGTGTTCATGTGAAGGACATAGGTTTGGGTCATCAGAGCCACTAGTATCATCTAAGTCATCTTTTCTACTTTTCCTAAAGGGTGAAATTAGCCATTCTTCAATTTTGTCAAAATCATCTAGTTCATTAGGGTCTTGGAATCTTGCATGTGCTTATTTTGGCCTTATGTCAATTGAGATTGTGAACTAAAGCCTTATAGAAAGTTGGCCATTCGGGCTGGAGTCTAGACTTCAGTGTTTGGAAGATTAACTTGTCGAAGCCTTGGTTTTCTAGGGAAGAATTCTTTAGGAAATGGTCCTAATGTTGTGTAGAATATAAATTTACTCTCTTGATAATTATTAATTTCACATAAAAACATTTTAATATGCTTGAGAGTTTGATCTTTTTCTTTAGGTTATTCAAGAAAAGTATTCCATTCATAAGCGTAGTTCCTGGTCAAGAGCATGTTTTACCTGTTGGTCCAATAAGATGGTAAAGGATTAAGATACTGACAACTTTTTTATTTTCTTCAAGATTATTCCATAGATTATGCTATGAAATGATCTTTTGTAGTTCTTGGTGCCTCTAGTATAATGGTGAAAACCATTCAAGGAGGATCCAAAGATTGGAGTTTTTGTTTTTCTCTTTTGACAAAGAAAGTGGTAGATAAGGAGTGGTGGAAATTCTATGGTTTTGGAATAAAGGACAGTGAGAGCCCATAGATATTGTAACGCGTCATCAATGACCAAGTATAAATCCTAAAGAAAATCAGGAATGAAGTTTGTGGATTAGAATAGGATGGGTAAAGAGGAAGGGATGAATCCCTGAGATATCGATGAAGGTAGTAGAACATAGATTTTTCTGCAAGCTTTTGGACTTTTACTAGGTTCCTAGGTCTTAGGTCATATGGAGGAAAATCTTTTTTAAGTTGGGCTAAAAAAGGAAGAGGATGGTGAATAATACAGTCAAGGATGGAATGAACTATGAAGATGAAAGGAATTGGTTTTGCAAGAGTAAGAAGGTTTACGAACTTGGGTCTGGAAAGATAGTCTACTATGATGTTTATGTGGCCTTTAATGTGTTGGACCTTAAATTTATAACATGAGAACCAATTTTTCCATTTGAACCACAAATTCATAAGGGTTGAGATGAAAGTTGAACTTTTCAATCCCTCTTTTGATTGTTAGAACTCCTTAGAGATAGCATGGTAATGCTTTCTAGAGTCCTTGAGTTGTCCGTTTATATGGCCATAGTAATATTGTTTTCCATCAATCTCTTCTATAAGAATGGCTCCTTAAAAATCATCACTTGCGTTTGTTTAAAGTATCCTTTTTCCTTTGTTAGGAATTTTCAAAGTAAAGGATTTTGATAAATCTTTTAAAGATGTTTTACAACTGTTGTTTGCTTATGGCCTTAAGGTGGAGGATTTTTCTTTTTCAAGAGTTTTGATAGCTGGCTTGTGTGATTGGATACATGAGGGATAAGGTCTCTGATGAAGTTGATTATCCTGAAGAACTGTTGAATTTGCTTTGTAGTGAGATTTTTATCTAGAAAAGTGAGTAGCTCTTGAGCAATATATGGGCCTGGATAGTAATGTCCATTCCAAGGAGTTTTATTGGGATTTGGCCTAATTGACTCTTATAGGCTTATGGCGCAATCCCATACTATTTGGTATTATACATAAACTATTGAAGGAGTTTCTTATGGTCTTCTTTATTTTTAGAATGGAGAAATATATCATCAATGTAAATGAGGGTGCTATGAAGAATAGGTTTAAAAATCTTTGTCATGGCTTTTTGAAAGAGAGATGGCGCCACTTTGAGGCCAAACGACATGACTATCCACTGGTACCGACATTAAGAATACAAAATGTAATTTTGTGTCTTTCAGTAGGATCAATACCTAACTACCAAAATCCAGCTTTGAGATCAAACTTTGAAAAAACCTTTGCATCTTTAAGAAGACTAGTTTGTAAGTTGATATTTGGTAATGGAAACTTGTCATATTGAAGGAACATATTTAGAGGCTTGTAATCAATAATTAGTCTTTTCTTGTCATGTTTTTGCTCTAATCTTTTTTCCACCTTAGAAGCTTGACAAACCTAATCGGACTTAGTAGGCTCAATAGGACCTTATTTTAGTAATTCCGCACATTCTTCTTTAGCTAAAGCTAAGTCATAAGGATTCATGCTAAGGTGAGAAGCCTTTTTAGGATTAACATCTTCATTTCTCTTAAAGGGAAGTTGACTGAAGAATTTTTGATTTTTCTAGAGTAGAAAAGGATAAGTAAATTGATCATGGGACTCTGGACAGAACAACATCAATTAATAGTGAATTTCTTCATACCTAAGAGGGACTTGTTGGAGTTCAAATATCTTGGGGATGGTGGTATATGGTTTGAAGTTTTGCTTGAGTCTGATACCCTTAGGTGGGATTTACAATTTCTTGGTTTAGCAATAAATATCCATACTGATAAGGATATCTTTGTCAGGGAGACTGCTTTTAAGGACTTTCATCTATATAATGCAATTAGGGAAAACTCTTATGCCAATCTTTTTTTTTGGTTATAAGATTAACTTTGAAGATCTTTCCATCAACTACACTGAAATATTTAAAATGTTTCTTCCATGCTTGAATAAGGAGAACTACAGGATTCATTAGACTTTTTAACACTCCTATATCCATATAAGCAATATTAGGAATTGGCTTATGATACTTGCTCTTAAGAATCTGCATCTCAATATAAGGTATTAGTGGCTTTATTTGTTCTACCTGGTTGCATGGTTGGATAGAGTAATTGTATTGAAGAGAGTTATCTATTTTTCCAAAAATGATAGAACATTCAAAATCAAAAGAATAGTCTAAATCTAATATAAGTAATCCTAGTAAGGCAAAGATAGTGGAATTATTAACATCCTCTTATTCTGAGAAAAGGTCTTCTAGTTCTTTATCTTGCTAGAGAGGAATACTGGCTTGAAGTTACTAAAGAAACTTAATATCTTTCTTGGGCTTGTTAGAGCACTGCTTTGCAAAATGACCTTTCTTGCCATAAATGTAGCAATGATCCTTTCTTCTGTATTATGTGGTTCTTCTTCTAAAAATTGTATAAGCTTCTTATGCCTTTTCTATCTGAAAGTTTTGTAGCAAGCATTATGAAAATGATATTTCTTTTTTTTGTAGAGCATGAGCACCTAGTATAAGCTTCTTATATGCCTTTTCTATCTGAAAGTTTTGTAGCAAGCATTATGAAAATGAGATTTCTTTTTTTGTAGAGCATGAGCACCTGTGTTTGTCTTTGCATTTAATTTGAAGATATGGCTTTTTACAAGCCTTCTGGAGTGGTAATTTTTTTTTCATCATAGAATCAATCATCTTATGTTGCTCACATAACTTTTCAAGTGTAGCAAAGGCAAATTGATAAATTTCTCCTAAAGAGATGTTTGTCATATCTCTGTGGAGTGACTGAATAGTTCGTAGGAGCTCTGGTTGAAGTCTTTTAGGAAGGAGGCTATGAAAGTATGTCGAAGATTAACATTATTGAAGCCATTGAGCATGTAATAGTATTTAGCCATCCTTTGATAGTGAAAGTCAAGATCTTTCTTTTTTAGAGAACAATAACGCATTTGAAAATATTTTTGCCACTTTTGTTTATCAACAAGATAGAAGTATCCTATAAATTCTTTATGGATAAAACTAAGGAGTGGATTAGCATTGAGGGCACGAGTGTAATAAAGTTGTTGATACTCCTTTAAGCTTTGAAACCATTCTCTGAGAGTTCATATAAATTTAGTTGTGAATTTAATGAGAACTGCTTCAAGATTGGCAGCTGGTCTTGTCATTTGGAGGTCTATCCATGCTGAAAACTCAAGTAATTTATCTTTCCATTTTTCTAGAGGAATGTAAACTATGGGCTATTGGTAGGACATGCTTAGGCTTGTGCATGGTCAAGAGAAGTTTCTGTACAAGGATGATGCTCAGCATAATTTTCATGTTCTAGATTGGATTCATCAACTTCTTCAATAGGAATGGGATTAACCATATACAAAGTAGAGACATTGACATGAACATTAGACTCATTAGAACTAATTGGTCTTAATCTAATCTCATCAGTGTGATTAGAGTCAGAATTATAACTATAATGAGTCATTGTTGCCACAAAAGTAATAGTTCCAAAAGATTTTTTATTTTTTGGCTGGGTGGATAGAGGTTCTACTTTCATTAGTTGCTTATTTCTTTGGTTTGAAGGTGGAGAATGAGTTTTCTTTGGTGGTGAAGAGGGTGGTGTTCTAATTTTTAAGGGTTTTAAAGGTTGTTCAAAAAGTTTTATCTAAGAAGGAGAGGATTTAAACTTAGTGAGGTATTATGGCCTTTGAGGAGGTCTAGGCATTCTGGTTAGAGGTGGAGGTGGTTGTTTGGGTTGAAGCTAACTAAGTTGGCTTGAGCTGCAATAGTCTTCTTTTTTCATGAAAACCTTATAATTCATCTTGAACCATTTTTGGTAGTCTACCTTAGGAGGGTAAGGTGAGTATGGTAGAAAAGGATAAGGATTATAAGTAAGGGTGTATAAAGAAGGGTAAGTATCATAGATGCTTCTAGAATGGTCGTTGGCTAGATATTTCTCAATTTGGCTAATCTATGTCTTAAACCTCCTGATTTCTTGTTCTTTTTGTGTCAATATAGGGCTTATATACCCTGTTGCAATAAAGCTTTTGAGTTCTACATCTAAGGACGTCACTTGTTGTTGTAGGCGGTCATATAACTATTGGACTTGGGTGGAAAGTCCATTAAGATGAGAATGAGTCTGAGCCGTTTGACTCATAAGATTATCAAGTATGGAATCAATCCATTGAAGCACTTGATTTTGAGCCATAACATTATAGGTATGTAAGGTCAATACTTCTTCAACTTATGATATTGGTCTTATGGCTCCATTGGGAGCAACTTTTGTAGGGATAGAGAACGACTTGTAGGTAACATTAATTTTTGGATTGATTCTTCTTTCCATAAGAAGAAATTTTGAGTCATAAGCTTTGGATGCAGATAAGAATATCATACATGGAATAGGTTGTGGTAACACCTATGGTGTAATGACTGGTTTAGGTTGTGGGAAAAGATTTTTATGACCTAGTTCTCTTAGCAACTCAAGGATGGACCTAGGTTTGGTTTAGGATTCCTGATGCCTACCCATTTAGGTTTAGGCTTGTCATCAGGATCATCATCATTGCTATTATGATTAGTTTTTTTGTGAAAGAAAAATCTTGATCCCTAGGTTGGCTTTTCCTTTTTAGCTTGTTTCTAGGTAGCTATTGCAAATGAATCTTGTGGCCTCTATTTATTGTCTTCAGGGCCTTCCCAACTATCTGTGTGACAGCCATAGTTAGAGTCATGCATAGAGGGATCACAATCCCATATAAAGTGATTATTAGTCTTTGCAACGTAGGCATAGCAACCATCAGGGTAGAAGTAATGAATTGGGATGACAACTTTCTTTTATTTCTGGGTAGTAATAGGAGTAATCATTATGGATTGATGTGCTGTGATCCTATAAGAGTGGGTTGAAGAAGTTCCAGAAGTTCCTTCTTCTGCTATAGGTCTCTTGAAAATGGATTTAACGTTTCCATCTCCAAGTCTTTCAAATATAGGAGGAGTAGTGATATGATAAACCCTTTGATTGTCATGGAACTCCTTTTCATAATTTGTCACACATTCCAAAAGTATTAATTGTAAAAGTTCATCTTTAGGGGTCTGCTTAGGGATCTGAATTATGGTGGTGGTGTTTAGTCTATCAGACACCATGTATAGAACATCATTAGTTGAGTTTTGAAACTGGAGGTTTATAGAATGGTTCTATAGACGATAAATCATCTAGTGGTAGAGAGTAGCTGGAATGACATTCTAAACTTGCTTTGCACCAATGATTTATACTTGGACTTTAAGTGGGATTTGACAGCTTTATATTGAAATTTAGGACAATGATGAGAATAACACTACCACCATTAAGAGTAACAAGAGTTGCATCGATTAAATCATTTTGAAAGGAGGTGTATAAAGTGTCAAGAAAGGAAACACGGGCTGTTGTTGCTATCTTTTTGAGCCTATGAAGGGTGAGGACTAATCCGATGTCTTCGAGATGTAGGTGAATATAGTCTTGTTGAATCCAATGGGAGATAAAGTTGGTACGGATTTCCAGAATAACATACTATTCAACTTGAGTAGATTGTAGCCTACACTGATCAAGTTTAGTCCATTTAAACAATTTCTTTTATAGTTAGAGTTTTTGGAGAGATAAGTTTTTTGATAAAACAAACTATTTATGTTAAATATAATAAATTTCACAAAAGATATTATAATTATATTTATATAATATTATCTATAATATTAAAAAAAAGAGATAGCAATTAAGATGTTTGAGCTCTCTTAAGACCCTTGGTTGCATAGTACAACAACCAAGGGCCACTGCAAAGGGCAGCACTCTTTGTCACCAGCAAAATTATCCTTTTGCCCTAAGTCTCCATTATATAAAAGCCACCAATTACCCACATATATTTTAAGTTCAAATTCTTTATATTTATAAACTAAATGTATAAAACATATTTGGAGAGAAATTAAAAAAATAGATATAAACAGAAAAAATTGACTCCATGTATATTTTTCTATCTTTCCATATCACTCTTTTTTTTTTTTAACATATGCAAAGACTTTAAATTAATATATTTTATGTTCTCTGTCTTGTTGTCCATTGATATTTCTCTATGATCGCAGTGCTTGCAAGGCCCTTTGGCCTCCCTTGGACGCGCTTTGGAGTGACTCTGGAATATGGCAAAGCATCAAGCAAATTCACGATTCATCGCTCATACATGGCAAAGACCACACAATCCTTGATATCAGACCAAAATCGAGAACAACACCACTTTACCAATTTCAATTTCATCATGCCTTCACTATGAAATGTCGTAGAATATGCTTTCATCCACTCCACGACCCAAAAGTTCATTAAATTCAACGAGTGTCAGATGGGCACCTCTTGATGGTATTAGTGAGTGGATTCAAGAGACGCAGTTGGCCGAATTTGGATTCTTCAACCTTAACCGTCCCATAGGGGAAGGCATTGATGATGGGTTCTGAGTTTGAATTTGAGGATGATCGGAAAGTTCGAGATGATAAATCTTGGTGTGGACGAGGAAGATCTATTACCTGAAGGAGCCATGATTGTTGGATGGAAACAAACAGGGAGTGATGGAGAAGCGCCATGACTTGCAGATGCTGCTAAACTGGAGAACGTCGAAGCTACTCTTCACGAGCTTGCTTATCGGCGGCCACAGTTCCTTTGGAAGATCACACCATTCCATTCTTTTACCATCTTTCTTTTGTCAGATTGACTTGTGGAACAAGAGGACGACGGTTTTGTCCCTGGTTAGTAAAGTGAAGGCAAATTACTTTACTCATCCTTCTTTGACCAAAATAATAGATTGAGTAAATTAATGATTTTGGTGAATACGAAAGATTAATCTTCATTGAATTTGATTATTTAAATATAAAATGTTTTAATTTAATTTTTATATTATTTTTAATTAAAATAGTTCTTTTTGGTGAAGTAAAATTCATTGTTTCTTAATAGAATAATTGACATACTAGCTGTTAACTTGATCTAAACTCATTTATGTGTTGTTTTTCTTCAATCAATGTGGTGCTGTCTAATTTTTATCATCTTATTGGATCAGATAGGCTTTTGAAAAATTAGACAAAATAAATTTTATTTAAGAGAGAATGACGCGGGAGAAATTCCATATCGTCAGTAAATGATCATATAAGTTTTGGTTTGTGCCATATTAGCTAAACTTTTAAATAACTATGAGAAACTATTTTGATTAGAGGATTATGTTGAAATATTTTATTATTTAGAGACTAAATCATAAATCTATTCTAAAAGATAAGGTGAAAGTAAATTCATTTTAATGAAACTATTTTCAATAATAAAATTTATTTATTTATATTAAAAATATTTTTAAAAAATATTTTTGAATATTTATTTTAATAATTATTAATTCTTTGTCAAACAATTTTGAAATTTGTTATTTAAAAAAATGTTTATGTTAACTATTCAAGGGTATCTTTTAAGTGTATGATTTTTTAAATTATAAAGATCAAATTAAAATTTAAATAAAATTATATAAATAAATTAATAAAAAAATTAATGAGGTAAAAAATATAATTAGTATGTTTACTTCGATACCAGTGATTAACGTCATGTGTAAGATGATAAACTAGATTTATCCATTGTTGATACTTAATATGTATTATTAATTTTTTTCTTTAAAAAATGGTTAAATCGCTCGGATGTGTTGAGGTGAAGTAATATTAATATATTTGAGGTTTAATAAGTGGGGTTTAATAAATAATAAGAAAGTAATATTCATGGTGACATGTGAATTTGCCCGCTCGCTCGATGAACGATTACCGAGCTAGAAAAACACAAGGAAATGTACATCGAAAACACCATGAGGAGAACTATTTTTTTAAAAAATTATAGCTGAAGATCTTAAATTGAATTTTGTTAAAAAATTTTAAATTTGAAAATTATTCTAAAGAAGTTCCTAAAAAAAATTTTAACTTAATATCTTTAATTGTAAATTTTTAGCATAGTTTAAATTTTTAGAATTTTTTAAAATAATTTAAAATTTTAAATGTTTTTAATATAAATATTTTTAGTTTAAAATCTTCAACTATAATTTTCTTAAATTTATAGTATCCCCATTGAATGTTTGATGGATGGTTAAAGAAGATATCGCCTTATAGAAACAGTAAGCCGAACCAGAGCCGTTTTTTTATAATTAGTTTAGTGAAGCGGTTTTCTTATTAGTTTGGAGAGAGTGAACTTAGTATTGTTCTTTTATGTGCTTGTTATTATGTTCTTTGATAAACATGGGGTATGTGAAATTTCTTTTAAGAGATCTAATCACATGACTTTAAACTATAGAAAACATTCATCTATTATATTTTTATTAAGGAAGTAAATAGCAAATACATAAAAATTACATTTAAATTTTGTCCTTAAAAAAAAAAGAACATTTTAGTCATTGAAAATGTATGCTTCAATTATTTAGTCTCTAATGTTACTCCTATAAAATTCAGTCCCTAAAAATTTTTAACTCTATCACTTGCTTGTTTTTAAAGCATGTATATGGACCTAATTTTTGTTCTTTTTTTTTTCCAAAACTAATAGGAGACTTTCGAGTAGCAAGTCAAAAACCGAGAATTGAATTGTGTGAATATAAGATCTAATTCCAAAGTGAAAAAATCTACATATTCTTTAATTCATAACTCACGAGTTAATAACGTACACAGGCTCCACTCCATCATTTTCTTTTTTTGGGCCAAGTAGGCTCTTAGTTACACAAGCCAATCACATTACTATATACCCCTGGAGGTGCATCAATAATGTGTTCTTGATACTTCCCTTCAATCCAAAGTGCAATACACACAGGAATGATGAAGCATCGCGAACAAACGTGACCCACTGACTCGAGCTTTTCATATCAACCAGCTTCTGCGTTCTGAAATTGATCATTCAGCAGACGTATTAAGAATTGTTCAGCAAGCAAAGTTTCCAGAAGTTAATATGTGCATCCGCACACCTGTAAATATTTGCTTCATCATCCAGACGCTTTAAGTTGAATGGTCCTTCTTTCCTAAAAGTTTGCACCTTCATTTTCTAACCACAATCCAGAGCACAAATACTGCAGCCTAGTATTGAAACGCATGTAAATGGCAAGTGTCGGATTGGACCCCTACGATATGCAAATACTGTCAGGTATCGGCAAGTATCTTCTGCTCCTTAATTGAATGAACTCATTATAACTGCCGTTGAAGTGAACTAACCGTTTATTTCATAACTATTTGCACGGACATTGACACTGACACACGATGTGACACCATGATAACATACAAAATGTCTGTATAGTTTGAAGGGTCCGTACTTTGTATAGTGTTTAACAGCTTATACATATCAAACAGGTAGTTAAGAATCAAGTCATATGCTATGTAGAACCCGAAATACACTCTAAAGTAGGCGTAGAGAGAAAGGGATTATAGTGTACCATATACTCAAATAACGTGAGACTGGCTATGTCTTTCGATTCTCAGCCAAGATGGGGGAGGCCAGAACAATTTTGAACTGCATGGATCGAGTTCAATTGTCATGATGGTACGATCACCCAAGTTGTACACACGAACATCAAACATATCAGTGAAGAAAATGCAATTTCCTTCATAACCAGCAAAATCATTAGCTGAAACAGAGAAGCTATAACTATCCCCCAAAATGAACACTCTGTCCTCCAAATTGTTCACATCCACCCATGTCCCCCACTCTTCATCCAACCTGTAAACCTTAAAATCCACCACGGCAGCTTCATAATTTAGCCTTCTGGGTTCACAATCGTAGTATCTATCAACAACATAAAGATTCCCACATGATTCCACCAAATGCTTTTTGTGTCCAAAACCACACAAGGGAGGGGAATATTGAATCAACTTCAAAGACGAGGTATCAATCCATGAAATCGTACCCCACCGATCTGTCACATAAAACAGACCCTTGTACACAATCACATCATCGTAATAAAAATTCTTATCATCCACAAGCGTCCATTTCTCATCTCCTTGTTTGAACAACCCCAATTTACCTTCCAAATAGATACAGCAAGCCACAGAATTCTCCACGTGAGCCCAACAAGAGGTCGGGAAGAACACGACTTTCTTTATAGGAAATCCGAATTTTTGGATGCTGTATGATTTGCATAATTCAAAGACCCGATAGTCCAGCAAGTTCCATATTCTTTGCGATGTACTACGTGGGTTCGAAATTTTACGGTCGGAAAGTGGGTTTAGTAGACGAATAGGGTGAGATTCTGAGGAATTTGATTCTTCTTCTACTTTGATTAACCACCCTTTTGGAGAAGAAGAGGAGGGTTCGGGAGGTGGTTCGATGCGATAAAAGGTGGATTGGTTGAGGTAGGCGAGCATGGAGGGGTTGACGGGGTGAGGGATTTGGAAAGGGAAAGAAGGAGAATTCGGGAGAGAGGGAGGGATTGAGGATCGCCATGACTTACAGACGCTACGAAATCGGAGAAGGTCGATGCGATTGTGGAGAGATTTGCCGATCTTTGGCCAGAGTTCTGGCGGAAGATCGCACCAATTTGCTCTCTCACCCATTTGCTCACACACATTCTTGTGTTGACTCTCGATGCTCATTTGTTCCAACCCAAAACTCAGGAATACAGCAGCGTACAACGGTGTTTTGGAAATTACACTGGGAAATACAACAGTTGACATGTGAAGTCGCCCTTTCTGTCTTCACCCTTTTAAAAATGGTTAATAATTAAAGGAAATTTGTTCAAGGGCACGTGGGCATAGTACATTTAAAGAAATTGATGAAATTTATACGGATCAAGTCATATACAATGATTCATATATATATATATATATATATATAATAAATTTTAATTATTAAATATATAAATAACACGATATATTAAGTGTATATAAAATTGCACTAGGTAAAGAGCCCATCAAGCCAAGTTCCTTAATTGTTAAGCTGGAAATGGATGCTTTGATGGCAGTTGAGAACATAAAAAAAATTTGTATGAGAACCGAAATATGAACGAACATTAATGAAATAAAATTTTGTAACCTATATATCTATATATATATATATATATATAAATAAAAGGAGAATGACTTATATTGTAAAATATTTCTTTAAAATTGTACATGAATTTTATTTTTCTTTCAATTTTTCTCTGTTTTTTTCAAATTTGTTATTTTTTAAAAATTTGTACTAAGCTATAAAATTAACATGGGTCTTATACAATTGCAAGAAATTCACCTCTACTTATATTTAATATAGTAAAAAAAATACGTTTATGAAGAAAAGTTTAACAATAATCATAACACCTTTAATTAAAAATAATAAAATAATTTTCAATTATAAACAATAATAAATAATCATTTTTATTACCAAATAATAAAATAATTTTATATTTCAAAAAAAAGGTTTTTGAATTAACAATAATAGAAAAACAATTTTATTTTTATTTTTTTTAATTTGAAAAAAATGGTTTTTTATTACCAATAATAGGAAAACACATAAAAAATTCATTTTTAATTTTTTTTAGACCCTGCTGAAATAATAAATGTGGAAATATCAAGATGACACACAGCATATAATGCGTAACAGCATATTCCACGACAATGCAAATGTTTGGAGACTTCCTTCTTTAGAACAATACATTGAAATGACCCATAAATTGTCATAAAGAGTAAGTTTCCAAATTATTGCAAAACACACCAAATACACATGGCCAAAACATGCATCCTGATCACATATTAAATACACTTATCCAACACATATCTTCCCTATGACATGGCGCACCCACGAAGCCCTTCGAGCATCTGGTCCTAAAGGGAACGGAATCAGCAATGATGGATCACCTGAGAGCTTAATTCAAAGAGTCAATCTCATCTTCCTATACACTTCCCTGTGTACAAGTAAACACATGTTTGCAACATAAAGTCACCTCTTATATATACAAACCAAAAGTCATTAGTAACATAAAGTCACTAAAACTATTGATATTTCAACATAACTTGCGTGTTTGACACCTCCCTTTCCAGTTGCCAAACCACAATATGAATCTCAGCAGGCCACAAGTAAAATATACTCCATCTCATTATAAATTTTAACCAAAGAGGTATCAATAGAGTTGACTACTGGAAATCCAATCAAGATTTAGAAAATCCATATGCTTCAGAAAAGCTTCTGAACATAAAGAGAATTCTGAAACGCTTATGTCATATGTGAGAACTCAGCACTTTAAAATTAAAAAAAAAATGATGATAGAGAAAAGGGGCCGGGGGGCCTGGAATACCTTGTCATCTCAGACAAACAAGATACAAATAAGGAGTAAGATGGTAGAAATATATATATATATATATATATATGTTTTCCTTCACAGCCGCTTCTTGTGAAGAGAGGTTAAGAAGAAAAAGTACCGTTACCTAAGCTCAACTTTACACAAAGCAGAAGAATAATTGATATTAACCGAGCTTAAATCCCTAAGTTTTTTCCTGGAAGCAAACTACTAATGAAAGAAGAAATAAACAAGCAAATCACATTAATCTTAATAATCAGGTGTAATATTTAAGTAGCAGTGTAGTTGAAGATGGTAAGCCAAGTGAATTGTAGCAGAGAAGATAGAATAGAAACCTAGCTTACAGGCATTTGAAAACTCAATTGACTACCCTATACTAGAAGAAGACTTTCTAAAGAGGAAACTGTTTAATCAAACATGCTACTGAATAACAGATACAAAGGACACATAATATTATTCTGAAAACATAAATTCCATGAAAATCTTTTCTGCAAAAAATTGAACCCCTGCACCCCCAAGTGAAACTTGGAAATATGCTCAAAACCCCTTCTCCATCTTGCGTCATATTAACACAGAATAAGGCATGCACATGCAGAAAAAAATGTTAAAAGTTTATGCAAAATATCTTGATAGTCCTAAACATAGTTGATTACAGATCCTTACAATCTAATTCTTACATCAGGAAGAATTCTAATAGTGACAGTAAAACCATAAAAAATTTTGACAAACAAATTAAGTCCACTACAAACACCATATTTTGTCTGAATATCTTTATGAACAAATAAAAAAATTAAAAATAAAATAAATAAAGAATAAAAATCAAAATAAAATTTCAGAATCAAAAATTTTTTGAGTCAAATTTAGTTTTCAATTTTAATTTAATCTTAAGTTGTGTTAATTTTAATGAATTAAATAGGAAGAAAAAAAAAGTCATTAATCACTTTTAATATTTAATATGTGAACCTTAACTAAAAATAGAGAGAAGAAAATTTTTTGAAAACTTTATAAAAAGAAAAAAAAAGAAGAGGAAAAGATTTTAATTTAGTCAATTAAACTCAAATACCTAATATCAGTCTAAATGACTTAATTTTTAGGTCCAAAAAAAAAGAGAAAAAGAAAAAGAGGACAAAAGAAAAATTAAAAAACACAAAGCTGAAACCCATATAATTCAATAGCTCCGTCCAGCCGAATTATCTTAAGATTACATTTGATACGTAGAATAAATTTTGATAAAAAAAAGAATGAAAATAAAAAAGAATCTTTATATTTATTTTTTTATTTTTAAAATTAAAAAAAATTATTTAACCATCTAAAAATATTATTCTCCACTTAAAAAAAACTCATTCCATCAATTTATTAAGAAAACACATCCCATCTTTTAAAAAAAAATTTATTTTATTGAAAAGAGAAACCTGCTTACCAAACATCTGTTATGGAATCCATACACCTTTCCTTTCTTCTCTCTCATATAACCCTTCTACCAAGCATACCATAACCCTTCTACCAAGCATACCATAAGTCTGTATAGTCTAAAGCACCAATAACAATCAGAATAACCAAAAAAAACAAAAAACAACTAAAGATGAAAAACAGTTGTTAAAATCAAAACAAAGCCCATGAAGCCATTCTCTCCTGTGCAGCCCAATACGAAACCGAAGATGATAATCAGAATGAAGAAAAAAGCTAAATAATTAAAAAAAACTTAAAAATAAAAAATTTAATTAATCAAAATAATTAAAATAAATAAAGAAAAGAAAAAAAGAAAGGAAGAACGTACCCAGGGCTTTGAGGCAAGGTTCCATTCGGGCAGCACAACCTCCAACAGCCAAGATGAAGCCGTGCAGGGAGAGTGGAGGAACGAAGCAAGGCATCAACCTTTTGCATAGAGAGGACCGACAAAATCCCCACAAATCCGCTGGCAAATGCTCTTGGTGGCTGAAAGAGAAGAGAATCGTGAGCAGAGAGGAGTAGCGATGGGCATGACGGCAATCGGTTCCGTGATTACCCTCCCTAACGGTCTGGCACGAAGGGTAGAAGGAGGACGGGCTTGGGGGGAATAAAGGTCACACTCTGAGTTGCCTATAAATGTGGGAACGAATCAGACTTCGAGGGAGGATTTTTTGGGATTTTGGCTGGAGGCTCTTAGAAAAGAGGAAGAAACCAAGAAGGAGCCCTTTTCGGCTGGAGGTTTCAAGAGAGAGACAGAGTTTTTTCTATTGGTTAAAGAAGAAGGAGCCGAGACGGGGGTTTTGGTGGTTTTTTGAGCTAAATCCGTATATAGGAAATTTTTTTTTGCCAAATTCGTGTCACAGGACAAAATTACATAGAGATGTTATAGACAAGAAGGAAATCGGCCTTATAGAGTTCGACTTATAATAAATAATTTTTTTTTAAATAAAAAGTTTGAAGAGTCCTGACTTCAAATAATTTTTTTTTTAAAATAAAATACTAAAGTCAAACCCAATAGCTTATGAAGGGCCTGTATGCATGCAGGTTGAAAAATTCACGGGATTAATCTCGTGAGTTCTTCTCCCAACCCCTCTCCAGTCCAACTTTTTATTTTCTCTTCATTTTATTCCCCTTTTCTCCCTCCTTCTTTCTCTTTTTCTCCCATCCCACGCTCCCCCCAAGCCCAAGCCCCCCTCCCTCCTTTCTCCTCTCCCCTTCCCCCTCTCACTCTCCCTCTTCTTCTCCCTCTCCCTCTCCTATCTTATGGATTCCATAAGCTCTTCTCCCTTCTTTTCTCCCTTTTTTATCCCACATAATTAAAAAAAAAATTTTTCCATTAATAAATTTATCCATCCTTCCATCTTTCTCTTTTAAATAATAAATGTTAGTGAACTAATTTTATTTTCTTTCATTTCTTTTTTTATTAAGTTTATTTCTCTCTTTTTTTTTGTTAAGCACTCATATACAAAAATAAATTTTGAAGTGATTATATATATAAGTTAGTAAAAATAATTTTATAAAATTACAATTTTATTGTGTTTTTATATTTATATTAAAAATTTTCAAATAAGATTGTAACTAATTTATTTATGTTTTATATTATCATATTTATTTATTTATTTTATGTGAGTAATTAATCTATTTTATATTAAATAATTAATATATATAATAAAATATAATGTTAAGAGTAAGATTAATTAGTAATTAATTATAAATGATGAGTTTAAAATAAATATTTCTGTCTGTAATAATTAATTTTATAGTAATACATTGTAAAAAAATATATTTAATTTATTATATTGATTGTGCAGGACTGACAAAAAAATGGCACGCCCGTCACAAGTTATTCAGCCAGGACCAGAAGATGATTCACTTTTATATCTTCAGACAAGGCACGTTTCACAAGCTGTTTGGGGAGGAAATGATAGATTGCTTCGTCCACGACGAGTCATGCATAGTGATCGGCTGCCTGCACCTCCACCAGCTATTATTAACTATTTATAGCAAGCCGATTTCTATGAGGCAGCTCGGCTAGGGCAATTTGAGTATAATCCTGCACTTGTGTCGGCACTGATAGAAAGATGGCGTCTTGAAACTCATACTTTTCATACCACTCGAGGAGAGTATACAATAACTCTAGAGGATGTAGTTATCCAGTTAGGGTTACCTTATACTAGAAATCTTGTTATTGCTCAAACAGATTATCTATGGAAAGATACATGTGAGTGGTTGCTTGGGATCAGACCACTTGATGATCAAATGTATGGACAGAGGTTGGTTGTTACTTGGTTGGTGGAAAACTTTAATCAGCTACCCGATGATGCAGATGAGGACACAGTGCGACAATATGCACGAGCATATATATTGAGACTAATCGGGGGTCTTTTGATGCTACATAGATCAAGCCATAAAGTGTACTTAATGTATTTACCACTATTGGAGGATTTTGCGGAAGCCGGCCAATATAGTTGGGGATCTGCATTACTAGCTCACTTGTATAGAGAGTTTTGTAATGCAACTAACCCTACTGAATAAGGCATAGGTGAATGTATGGCCCTCCTCCATCTTTGGGCATGGGATAGATTCCCAATGCTAGTTTCAGAGAGACCACCACAACTAGATCCCGAGCTAAAAATTTATCCAGCGCTTCCACCATTGGGTTTTAGGTAAAATAGTTAAGAAATCTAAAAAGTATTTATATGTCTAAGCACTTACCTTAATATGTTTTTTGTAACTTATTTTGCTATAAATGTGTTGGGATCACAGATGGAAGAATGTCGGTAAACCTCCCCATCCACAAGACAAGGCATTACGATAGTATCGAATATTATTAGATGTGATGCGAGATGATGAGGTATAATTGATTTATATGGTTGGAATTATCCTAAATTACCTTTTTACGAATATGCTTATTTTTGTGATATTTTAATATGTTGTAAACAGATCATGTGCCAACCATATGAAGCAAATAGAGTTCGTGATCTCATTTCACAATATTACCTCGAAGGTTAAGACATTTGGCTAGCATCGATGCCACTTATCTGCTTCCATATCATTAAGTGGCAAACCCAGATCGGGTGTTACGCCAGTTTGGTCGGCAGCAGCCAATCCCGATATCTCCAGTCAATTTAAAGGCTTTACACACATTACAGTTACGCGAAAAAACCTCAACGAATTGGCCAGAAAAACACTTGATGTTTGTTGAATTTTGGAATTCATGACAAAATTGCGTTGCTAAGGCACCCCCCACTACTGCACCTATGGATGCACGTCAGATTATATGAGATGGTATTGGGCAAGAACACGATGATGGGTCCATCCTGTGAGCAGTGCGGCTGGTTTCGCGATAAAGTAAAACTGTTGGTGGCTATTGTTATTAGTCATTTCGTTGCCTATTTTGTAATATCTCATCATTTAATAATGTACCTTTTTTTTGGCCAGACCGATATAGCTGAAGATCTTTATAGGTTAAGCATTTACGACCCGCCATCAATGGAGTATTACGAGTTTTGAGAGAAGGTGAGTGAAGACCAAAAGAGCATTTTACTTGCTCTCGCGAAACAACATTTCTCGATGGCTTCCCACCCCCTCCACCGGCACCTGATTTGCCACAACCACAAATTCTAGAGGGTAGGCCAAGTAAGAGACGTGGCGGTTATATGTCATCCAGAATGCCTATCGTTACAGAGCATGAGCTAACTCATGTGGGTCCAAGTACAACAACAAGGGTTACACCAGAAGGCAGTGCAACATAACAACATGAAATTGGCACCGCTGATTAAACTTTTTCTATGCTGGTTAACCCTAAAGGCATTGGTCTGTCCTATTATGTTCCTCCATCACCATTGTCCCACTTTGGGTCTCTTGATCCAGCACAGTTTGGGTCATTCATGTCCCTATTTGATGATCCAACTGGGTTTAATGCTGCGTATGGTAGTCGCTTTTTTGAAGTAGGGGGCTCATCACACCAAGGGTTTGTTACTCCACAACAACCAATTCAACTAGTTTCCTCCCCTACATTTGATTTAAACACTCCTTCAAGTAATGCCAGTAACAATCAACCAACAGAAGAACATGAAGACCCAATGGACCAAGGGCGACTACAACGTGACAGGCAACAGGTAGGTTGTGGCACTGGTAGCCATTATTTTTTATATATGTATAGTTGATGGAAAAGAGCATCGATGTGCTGTATCAAAGTTGTTTTACTTATATGTACAAGTTTCAACTAAAGAAAAAAATATTTGTGTGGTTTCACCTTACATGAGAAAAACCAATTAAGAATTCCAGTTGCAACTTTATATATTAGTTTAATTTGTTAATTTTTTTTGGGATCTAGTGACAAAAAATTTATTTCTTGATAGGTACAGACAATTAACATATGGTAGTGTTGGTTTTTTTCCCCTGCCCAAAGATAATCCGTGTAACAACCAGACTCTTTGTAAATAAGTTCTCGAAAATTTATAACTAAAGTTAAAATAATTGAAATAATTTATTAATGCAAAATAAATTATCTTAAATAATTAAAAATTATCTTTTCCTTTCTCCACATAGTTGGCCGTGGGTAAGCTTTCCAAATTGGAATTTGTTGAATTGTGCCTCTGAGGTGTGAAACCGACACTTCAATTTGATGTTTTATAAAATGAGTCTTAAACTTAGTTTGAATTTAAAAAGTTTAACTTGATAAATATATATATATATATATCTAAAACTAAAACTATTAATTAAAAAAATTAGATTAAAATTACAATTTTTATTATTATAAAATTATGTTTTATTAATTTGATATTATATCATATCAATTGAATAAGTAATTGCTATTTCTACATCTAAAGTCATTTTAACTCTTGCACTTATAATTTAGCCATTAATTACATTATCAGTTGCTGGCTAAAAATTATTTTGTTCTGTAGCTAAATATGACTTAAAAAATAAAATTATTTCACAAATTAACTATTTTTAATTCGGTCTTTCATTTTTTAAATAAGTTATTTTACTTATACGATTTGCCTCAAAAAACAAGATCGATAGACTAAACATAATAAAGAAACAACAGATCTATATCATGCTTCAAGATAGGTTATTCTTAGAAAATATATGATTATAATTGTGAAAAGACTTAATCATAACTATACATATTATTTATTTATCTTCTTAAATAACCTCACAAAATATATTACCCATACTAACCTTTAAAAGATTTAAGTTTGATAATAAAAATAAATAAACAAAATATTTATAATTGTTATTACGAAACTTAAATACAATCACACTTATCTCCCTGTTTGCATGACCAGATAACACCAACTTTGTAAAACTTCTTCTAAAAGATGAAATGAAATATAAAGAGTCTCCAAATATTAAAAATTTGAACTAATTTATATAGGAGTCTCAACCTTCAAACAAAAATTTAAAAAAAAAAGAGTTTGCTCACTAGATTTGAATCGTTCATAAGTAGTGAGTAGTTTAATGGAAGGGAAAGAGAGCTTCTGATAAATTGTGTAGGCTGAATGGAAGAGAAGGAGAGTTTGATGAGAGACGGAGAAGGAGAGGGAGAGGAAGAAGATAAATCATGTGGGATGAATGGAAGAGAAGGAGAGTTTGATGGGAGAAGGAGAGGAAGAAGGGGAGAAAGGGAAATAAATTGGGAGGGGAGGAGGAAATTGGCTCACGGCATTTAAATTCAGGCTTTTTATTTTTTTTAAAAATTATTTATTCTAAATCGGAGTCTATGAGGCCGATTTCCTCTTAAGCTATAGCATTTGGATGTAATTCTTTTCTGTCGCATAGATTTGGCTCAATTTTTTTTCCTGTAAATGGATTTTGCTTAAAAAATTGGGTCTTAGTTCTTTCGATCTTAGGAAGAAGGAACGGGGTAAAGTGTAGAGACTTGTAGGAGAGTAATTGAGAAGGAATGAATAGCGAAGCGAGTTGTTTGAGGAGCAAGGGATCATCATGAGGGGTGTTCTCCATCGTAGTCACTCGATGTCAAAGGCAAATCCACATTCTTGTAATTTCTCTCCATTTCTGAAAATGTAATTCTGGGAGTTTTAAATGGGCAGTTCTCTGTTGGTTTTTGGTTAGATGTTTTCCTCTATTTTTATTCTTGTGTGGTGATTCATGGCCTTAGAAATCCTGAGTTTTTTATCTTTTCTATAATTAACTTCGTGTTCATGATATTGTGAGGTGGTTTCGTCTTCCTGATTCGGTTTTACTTGAGTATGGCAGTGAAATTATTTGATTAACTCTCATATTTAGTTTTAGCTGTCAGATATTGACAACAGTAAGTTCATTGCCTCATTACTACTTTGCACGGTGCTTTACTTGTTTTGTATGAGTTATGGTTGAAGACTTATGCTAGCCATGTAAATTTTTTTGGTATGGTTTAGTTATAATTGAATTTGAGCGTCCACTAATTTTGAGGGATCTTACTTTGTAAGATGAATGTTAAGTTTGTTTTGGCTCACTCATGTTATTTTCTTTTTGGATATGCAACAGGAATGAGTTGACGTTGATGTTTAAGGTATATTATGTTCGGTGTCGCATGGAAGGGCTAAAATTCATTTTGAAATTTTTGTTAGAGATCTTATTTCCATTTGTTTTGGCTTTGTAATTCGAGTTAGTCTTGTTAATTACATCGGTTACTGCATTAAGCTACTGTGCTATGATCAAGCTCTTTCCTCATCATAAGTTCATTTGATTTTTAGCTCTTGCTCTGTCCTCACACTGTCATATGAAGTTGATTTTATTCACAAATTAAATTAGTTCTTGTAAAGTGATAAATTATTTAAAGTCACTACCTAGGTGATATGATCTTATGTGCTTCTCTATCTTCCCTTGGATGGTGTTAAGAGTTTCAAATGTGTGCTTAGGAATCTATAATCCAGATGCTTTAACTATCTGTGGGAAAGAAGATAAGTATTTCATATTTTTGTTTCCTTGATTGAATGATTCAAGCTTATGTGGGTTCAAGGACTTCATCATGGAATCAGAGTTAAGTTCATGACCCTTTTGTGATTCTTGTTTAGAAGGGAGCATTTGTCATGATCTCTATTTGCATTAAGGCTATCCTAGTGTTGACCATGGAGTATGTTGGTTATTGATTTCAGTTTACAAGTTCATTTGAGTGTTTTGGCTGATGGTTGCTAACTTTACTTTACATAGATGGTTATCAACATTTCGGCTAAATCTCTGATGTGCTCTTTTAAATTTGCTTCAATTATCAAGTTAGGGCATTTCTTGAAAGCAACTCATTATTATAGTTACTGATTACTTCTTATTTTATAGCATCTGAGTTACATATTTTGAAGAGGCTAAACAAGGACTAAAGGGGAGACCAAAGAGGAGCTTGATTGGTTAAGTTTGGGGAGTATAAGTTTCCCATGAGTGTGTATAAGGATTCCATAATTCTTAGATAGAACCTGATAAATATTGATAAGCTAATGGGGAATAAAATTGTTAAAGTACTAGTGTAGGTTTTACACTTAGTATTTGTATGAGTTTTCAATAAATTTGTTAGAAGAAAAAAAAATCTTATTTTTGAAAAAGTCAAAAGGATTTATCTCTTTGAAAAGGAAAATAATGTTTTACCAATAGAGGTATGTTCTTTAATCATGAGACATGTCAAATTTGATCAGATTATTGGATTACATGAAAGATTCAAATAAAATCTTTTACAGATATTCTTACAAACTATGATTTTCCAAAATTATATTTTTTTACTGACCATGATAGCTGGGACATCTCAAATATCGAGTGAGGAATTGTTGGCAAAAATTACATTTCAAAACCAAGGTTGGGAACAATTCAAGTATTTTTCATGTTTTATCAAAGCAATGCTTTACTCTGTCATAAAAAATGATAGATTTATGAAGTATTATACTTTTTGTATTATTAGTAATATTGGTGAAAGGGTAAGAGAACAATTTTATCAACTTTACCAAATTTGGGAATTAGATGAAGCATGAGAAATGAATTTTTTAGTTTCACGAACAACGGGAAAATGTCAATTTTGTTTTAAATAAATTTTCTTTTGAAGACTTTGCAAGTCAAAATCTTTTATGTTTAAGCAGAAATGCCAAGCAAAATCAACATGGCTTAGATTTTAAATCAACAGATGGGAAAAGAATATTTTCCACATATCTCTCATGTGATTATCAGGCGTCACCCAAACAACAAGATGAGGTCAATATACTTATACATAATTTGGCTCATCTCCAACACTTGGACTTGTTGACAGAAAGAATTATTGAAACCAAAAGCATTAATATGAGTGAAGAATTTGTATTTGTCATGACAGGAGAACACCAACTAGACAACCCAACAAGTTTAGATTCTTCAACCTGGAGAAATCTTGAAAGAGTCCTAGAAGAGTGACACATGTACAAAAAGTACCGTCAGCAAAGAAGATTAAAAATATATACCAAATAAATAATTATTATAGCAAGACATAATAGGTGGCAACATCTCCATAAAGATTGGATAAGAAGCCATACAATTGTTCAGCCAAGAGGATAAGAGCAATCTTGTAAAAAGATAAAAAATTCAACAATAGTTATTAATGAACTTTTTTCTTTTATGCAACTGTAAAGTTATTACATTTTTTACACATTTTGTCAGAAAAATGAATATTGCAGAATAGTGAATAGGATTAAATAATGCAGCATAGTGAAATTTTTGTCTTATTAGCACTAAGTTGTCTATAAATAGATGTATCCCATTCAATATTTGTATGCGGAAAACATCCGACAAATTCTATTAATACAAAAATATTACTTTACTCAAGATCCTTGAGCTTCCACCTACCTCTTATGTATATTATTTCGTTGTAAAACATAGTAATTGCGCACTGTTGAAAGAATTGGTATCAGAGCAATAGCATTGTGTAGAGTAATATTTTTAGATCTATTCGCAAGAAGTTTGTAAGTATTTTATCAGTTTTTCTATTCTTGTTTACGATTTAAGTTATCTATTCTTTATTCTTAGCAGCCTAGGATCCCATATGCTTGAGTGATAGTATCCTCTGTTGCTAGCCTTTGTTGTGCCTTGTGTTGGTCGTTTGTGTGCTAGATTATTTAGGAGAAAATCGTAGCTCATGAAGGTTTTAGGAGCCAAAGGATTGTCTAAGATGGATCAGGTAATTTGCGTAGGAAATGAGTATGGAAAGAATGAGAAAAATGCTTATGAACATAGCTTGCATATAGATAAAAAATCTAAAAATAATTTATTTGCTATTAGTACTGGTATCAATACTATTATAGATATAACTACTAGTTAGTTTAGAAAACTAGATGAAAAAAATCACAAAAAATCATAAAGAGGTAGTTAGTAAAGTAGAAAAGTTAGATAAGAAACTTCTTCAGTCAGAATCCCTAATTGAGGAAGATAATCATATGTTATATTATGGTAATAAAGTTTGTGTATTAGAAGAAAAACTCAAAAATAGTGTTGAATTTGATTATGCGAAATCTTTAATCGAGTATTGGAAACACCAATATTACTAATGATTTTCAAAAAAGAGAATTTCTATTAAAAACAATTCAAGACTTTTGCACGCAAAATGAAGAATTATTTGAAAGTCATAATTATCATTATTTTCTTCAATATGATACAATTGATGTGTCTAGTGGTAAAGATAATGAACAGGTAAAGGTAGTAGAGGAAAAGAAAAACTCTGACTTTGAGGACAACGAAATTAGTTTCACTAAGTCTGAAAAAACATATTCAGAAATGACTACAGAAGAATCCACTTCTGTAGTACATAGGGATAAACCTAAAGAAACAAAAGAACAAACTTTTGTAAGAGATAGAGGAAAATGAAAAATAGGCAAAGAAGATCAGTTAGAAACAGATTTAGAAACAAAGCCTTATACTCAAATAAAGTATGAGAATATCTTTGTCAATACAAAAAATAGTAGCTCATCTAGACAAACTAGACAAGATGAGGATGTAATTCCTACTACAAACAGTAGAAGGGATGATTTAAATAAAAAAATGTGTCAATAAATGGTACATACGTAGATTTAAAAAATGTTCCCTATGATCAATACGAACAAGTTATTGATGATTGGGCATAATCTTTATCTTTAGTAGTAATTAACTACAAGGATAAATGGTCAAAAGAAAAAAGTTTTAAATTTTATAGTAGGAACATTGCAAGGAGACACTTTGCACTTTCTTAGAAAATGGGAAGATTCCATGATAGGAAAAGCTCAAAAAAGTGAGTTGTTAAATGATTTTCTAACTTTTGAACAAATTCTTCAAAAGGTTGTCAAAGTTATAAAATTAGAATTTTGTGGTTCTATGGATGAAATTAATTCCAACTTGGATACTAATTATATTCTCACAAAATTAAGATTATGTAATATTAGGGAATTAGACGAATTCTCTAAAAAGTTTCAATGGTATTACCACCAGGTAAATGATGTAAATTCAAAATTTTGGATAAATCAATATTTCCATGAACTACCACCATCATGGGATGAGATTTGTAATAATAATTACAATGCATTTTTAGAAAATTCCAATGGTTATGATAGCTTAAGAAATAGGATTACATATGCACGTTGCCAAGTAGTAGACCACTGCTTAATGACAAAAGCAACTAAACAAGTTAAAAATCAATTAGGATCAAAATACTGCTCTAATATTCTAAAAAATGATTAGGAATTTGTATGTAGTACCTCGAGGAAAAAACCCTGAAAACATCAATAGAAAAAATTTAGAAAACCCAAATTTATTAGGAAAAAGAAAAGATATGTTAGAAGAAGATCATAGAAACCAAAAAAGGTCTGTAGGTGTTATATATGTAATAAAGGTCATATAGCCCCATAGTGTCCTAAAAATGGAAATGGTGCAAAGAAAATGATACAAACCCTAGATATTAATAAATTAGAAATTTGTTTTAGTGAAGATATTTCTAATAACGATTTAGTCCTATATAAAGTCATCAGTTTAGTGAAAGTGATTTAGATTCATTTAACAATGATGAATGTGAATATCTTTTTATGATAAATACTCATGAATTTAGGTCGGTATCTAAAGACGAAACTTTAACTATTACTAAATTAGGAGATATTATAAAAGAAGACATGATTGTAGATGACAGTCAGTTAGATAAGCTAAAACATCTTCAAAAAGAAGAAGTATATAAAATCTCAAAATTAAACTTTTAGAGTGCTAGACATTTTGAGCAATTTAGTGGAAACACCATGGTAAAAAACTGTCAAGATGAAACTATAGAAATTCCAATTTTTAACAAAAAAAGGTACAAAGGCTAAGGAGAAAATACCTTCAGCTTAGATATATACACGTAGGAGTTATCCAAGTTGAAATAATAGCTTTATTTTGACAAGGAATAGATATTCCAATTTTAGCTATTATGATGGATAAGAGATGGGTAAATAATCTAATTAAGTCTGTTATAGGTGGAATACAATCCAACCTTGTTAGTGGAACGATTTGGTTTAAAGGGAAGTCAAATTATCTACAAAACACTGTAACATTGAGAATTTAGACAAAAAATATTACAATGAAAGAAGATAGCCATAGTTTAGCTATAGAATGGAAAGCAATCCATGACCTAACTAATGCGACAAAAACCCCTATCAAAAGGATAGACAATAAGACAATAGAAATCTTCGAACCATGAGGATTTGATACTGATATCCAGCCTCGATTAATGGATATTAGAGACTTAGAAATACCGTCAGGATGGTTATTACAAAAGAGTACTAAAAAACAGGAACATAAATCAATAGAAATGACCGCATTAGGATCAAATCTATACTTAAAAGACACTAGGACCATGGTAGAAAACTCTTTACCACGGTTTACACTAGTCAATACTTCTAATCAAGAAGAAAGTGACAACAAATTTGAAAGTTCTCAGATTCCAATATTTCCTGGTAGAAACACTACTAGAAGCTCTACTAGTGAGAGATTAACTCAATCTCTAAGAAGAGATAATGTTAACATGTTAACAATATCAAAATTAAAATTGAGAAATGAAGAAATTCTTTTTTCTCATAATCAAAATAAAAAATATTATACATATATTGTAGCTCAGTTTAAGTTTAAAGGATATAAATCATATCAATTAGATGTGTTAATAGATACAGGTGCTACCACAAGTGTCTGTAGAGGAAATACCTTGCCAGTTGAAAAATGGAAAAAGTTAAAAAAACCCATTTTAGCAAGAGCAATAGATGGAAGAGAAACCCTTATAGAATATAAAGCCAATAATATTTCACTTTGGTTAGGAAATAACAAATTTCTTATACCAAAAATATGATGTTTTCCTTTTATGGATGGAGATTTTCTGTTAGGAACAAACTTTCTAAAGAAATATTATCCATTAGAAATAAATTATAATTAGGTAAGTCTTATAAATAGAGGATTGAAAATCCCAATACCTCTAGTAAGAAAATCTTAAAAATATTTCATAGATAGTATATTCAAATGTTATAAAGATTTTTGTGTGATATATTTAGATGATATTTTAATTTTCTCTAACATAGAGGAAAATCATAAAAAACACTTAAAAATAGTTTGTGATAAATTTGTAGAAAATGGTATTATACTCAATCCAAAAAAGATTGAAGTGGAACGAGATGAAATAGAATATTTAGGTCTAAGACTAACAAAGTTAGGCATAAAATTATAAGATCATATTATCTCAAAAATAAAAAAGTTTTCCTAATGAATTGATTGATAAAAAATAATTACAAAGTTTTTTAGGAATACTTAATTATGGAAGAAATTTTATAAAAAATCTTTCTAGTAAGGAAAAACCTTTATTAGAAAAATTGAAAAAGAATAAACAATTCAATTGGACAAATGAAGACAATGAAATAGTCAAAAAGATAAAAGGTGAAATTAATAATTTACCAACAGTTTATTTTCCTAAAATATGAGATAAATTAATCTTGGAAACAGATGCCAGTAATGAATATTAGGGTGCAGTTTTAAAAGCTAAAATTAATAAGGAAGAATTAGTATGTGGATATAATTCAGGAAATTTCAAATCGAATGAAATGAATTAATTTATGAAAAGGAATTATTAGCTATAAAAAAATGAAATAAAACATTTTCATATTTATTTAACTTTCGAAGAGTTTATTATCAGAACTGATAACCAATCAATTAGATATTTTCTTAAAAATAAACATCACGAGGAAAATCTAAGAAGGATTAGATGGTATAATTTTATTTGCTAATATATGTTCCATATTGAATACATAAAAGGAACTAACAATTTTTTTTGTAGATTATCTTATCAAGAATCCTAACAATGGATAAAGGCAAAAAACTTCAAACAGAGGGATAGATTACCGTTAAGAAGAGTCCTAAAAAGGGACAATCTTCACAGTCTTATCAAAAATCCATACAAATACCAAGTGTAAAACCTACACTGGTACCTCAACAATTTTATTCCCTATTAGCTTACCAATATTTACCCAGTTCTATCCAATAACTATGGAATCCTTATACACACTCATGAGAAACCTATACTCCCCAATCTTCCCCAAGTTTCAAGGAACAAAATAATAAATAACATCACATGTTTTAAAAAATAATAATAAAATAGTTTTCAAAAAAATGAAAAAGGTGCTCCTTTTCAAATAAATAAGGAAAGAAGTTAAAAAAAGTTTTCTTTAGAAAATTAAATGCATTTTCCTTAAAAAGAAAAAAGAAAAAAAAATAGAAGAAAAAGTATATGTTCTAAAAGTTCAAAAGTGAAGCTAAGAAAATACAAAAAAAGGGAATACATAATAATAATAATAATAATAATAAATAAATAAATAAATAAAATAAAATAAAATAAAAGTAGTATTTTAAATATAATTTTTCTCTTTTCTGTAGGAATTTTCCAAATTCAAAAATTAGTGTTTTCTTTAAAAAAAAATCAATTTGTTTTATGTTTAAAAATCAAAATGCAAAAAGACAAAAAAGAGGTTTTAAAGTTCAATATTAAGATTAAATAACTTTTCACATTTGAATGGGAGAATTTTAATTTTAAGCAAACACATTTTAAAAGTTTAATTCTTTAGAAAAAAGCAACAAAACAAAACAGAACAAAACAAAACAAAATAAAAAAATTAATAAAAAAACCATTTTTGTCTGAATAAAAAGTGTCATTTCCAAAAAAATATAAAATAATAAAATACAAAAGAAAAGAAAGAAGAAAAATTGAAATAAAGTAAAAGAGTAAAATTAATTTAGTTTTTACAAATTAAAACACAAACTAATTTCAAAGTTATTTTGTTTATAAAAGATAAAAGTGATTTTTTTCTTGTTTTTTTTCACAATATTAAAAAACATCAACCAACTGACATTGTTTTTTATTTGATTGAACTTCGTTGGCTTTGATTTTTTTAATAAGGTATGTAAGGCCTATACTCTCATCCTAACTCAAGTTTACTCTTATAAATAAATATTTTTTTATTTTCTTAATTTCTTTTCTTTTGTTTATTTTTTCATATGATTGTTAGGAAAATTAAAATAAGATTAAGGTCATATTAATTTTACATAATTAATTTAGGATAACTATTTTTAAGAATCAGTGTTGTTGGGGTGTCTAACACCTTCATACACAATTAACTTCCAAATTTATTTTTAGTTCACAAATTATTTTTCTTACAAAAAATATTTTTTAAAAAAATTAAAATTCTGGTGACCACTATACTTTATTTGCTTTTCATTTTTGAAAATTGAAATTTTTGAATTTTTTTGTTGCCATGCAGTCGCATTGTAGGTGTGACACCTACATGCAAGCATAAACCTGCATCTACATCAAGTGAAATATAAAAATCACTAGATTGGTCTTTCTCTTAGAACTTTCTAAACTTATTCACAATATAATATAATTAATGACATTGCTAGTTTGTCTAGTATAAGTACACATGAACCACAAAGATGATTCTATAATGAATATATACCCATATACCCAAAATAACAAACAAAATATTAAAGAATTTAGCCAACCAGAACATAGGAAATGAAAAGAGAAAGAAGGGTATCTAGCAACCTTCAAACACCAATTCACACTTAGAATTATAGAATGGAAGAGAAGATAATCTATGAAATCAAACACCATTCCAAGAAGAAGATGGGAGGAAATGAAAGGAAGAAGAGAAAAAGAGGGAGGGAAATTGAAAATGAGAAGAGAACTTACCACCTTTGTTTTTAATGGCAACGATTTTGAGCTCCTTCACCCATGACCACTCACACGTGATAATGACAGATCTAGAATTGTGATGGTGGCAGGTGGTGGTCATCCCAGGCGTGATGAGGTTAGGAGAGGTGGAGGATGATACCAATTGAAGCGGAATTCAGAAATAAAAGAGCAAAAGGGAGAAGAGAAGAGAAAGAAAACAAGAGGATGGATAACTTCTTTCACTTATAGCTTGAGAAATTCCATCCAGAGCATTAAATCTAGTATAACTCTAGATCCAATTACTCACACACAGCACACTCATCCTACCCACGTGTATAGGACACACACACGCCTACACTCACGTGTATGAGCTCACCTAACTTACAAGACTTAATAAACCCAAAATTAGATAACTAAAGCCTTGAATTAGTTAATTAACCTTTGTACTATATCAACTACCCCCTTTTGAATGCATTTGTGTCCTTAAGGACGATAAGAATAAGTCCTAGTGAACTTTGGAAAACACTGCTTTAGTTTATACCATTGCTCCCAAGTAGAATCATCTTCTAATAGGTTATGCCACTTAATTAAGACCTCAGTAATGGTTTGATTGCGTTTCTTGATAAACTTGCATTATAGAATATCTTGAAGAAAGAGTCTTTGTGTTAGGGACATGTTAAGTCACTCATCAGGAGGGTGTACAAGGGTAACTTCTTCAGGATTAGGACACTTCTTCAAAAGAGAACATGAAAAATAGGGTGAATAGGGCAATGCGTGAGTAGTTTCAGGGTATAAGCAACTGGACCCACCTTGTACTCTACTTGGCAAGGACCAAAATACTTATATGCCAATTTTTTATTTGTTCTTTGAGCTATTGTGATATGTTTATATGATGTAGCTTTAAGTATAGACCCAGTCTCTTTCATTGAAAGTTCTTTCACTCCAATGCTTGTCAACTTTTTGTTTTATTTGATTAATAACCATTGCTAGGTGTTTAAGATAGTAAGCAATAGTTCTTTAGCTAAAAAACTCCTTTCAATGTTTTCTAAGTTAGACTCACTTGGTTGGTAGGGTAAATGGAGTTAAGGTGGCTAACCATGTACTATCTCATATGGTGTGATTTGTGTTAATGAATAATAAGTGGTATTATGCCACCATTCTACCATTGGAAGCCATATGCACCATTCAACAGGGTTGTGGTTGGCCATACACTGTAAGTAAGTCTCCAAGCATTTGTTTAACATTTCAGTTTATCCATCTAATTGATGGTGATAGGCAGTAAATAAGTTTTGTTAAATTCCGAACTTGGCTAAGAACTTCTTCCAAAAACTACTCACAAAGATGGGGTCTTGATCACTTACAATATCTATGGGTGCTCCATGCAACTTATATATATGATTTATAAACAAATTAGCTACTATTGCAACTGTATAAGGATGAGAGAGGGTGATAAAGTAACCATGCTTACTTATGCTATCAATTACTACCCATATAGTATATTTTCCCTTGGATTTTGGCAACCCTTCAATACAACCTATAGAAATGCTATGCCACACACATTGAGGAATAGGTGGAGGCTGCAAGAGTCCCGGATAGGCAGTGTTGTCATACTTGTATCCTGCACATACTACATAACCAACATTAAAGTTTTAGACATCCTTCTTGAGACCCTTCAAATAACAAAAGCTTTGATTATGTGATAAATGGAAATAACACCTAAGTGCCCCCTTGAGCAGAAGAGTGCAACCAATTGAGGATTGCTTTTCTAATTTTCATATTGGTGTTAATAACTAACTTTCCCTTTCTTCTTAGAATTTGACCATCCTTAGAGAATTTCATATGAGACGATGGATTATTGGTTAAATGTCAAATAGTATGTTGTAAATTCTCATTATCTTCCTAACTATGTTTGATTTACTACCACAAATCACTAGATATAGATGAGAAAGTCATTTACATAAGGGTACTATGATTAATTCTGAGAGTGCATTTATTGCCAAGTTCTTCTTATCCTTTCTATAGACAATATCATAAGAATAACCCATTAATTTAGCTAACCAATATTGTTGAAAAAGAGTAGTAAGTTTTTTATCAAACAAATATTTGAGATATTTGTTAGTCAATCTTAATAATAAAGTGTCTTCTTATAAGATACTGTTGCCACTTCTCCACGACCTCAATAATAGTTAGTAACTCTTTTTCATAAATGGAATAGGTCTGTCATTTAAAGGATAAAGCTCTATTGAAATTGGTTAAGGGATGCCCTTCTTGCATGAGTATGATGCCTAAGCCTTCATAGAAGACATCATTATCCACACAAAAAATCTTGGAAAAATTAGGTAGAGCAAATACAATTACAATTACAAGTGTTGCCTTTAACTTTTCAAATGCATTTGTTGCCTCAACAGACTCATAAAAACTATTGAATTTAAGAAAATCATTTAGAAGTCAAACTAACATGCCATAGTTCTTGGTAAAGCACTTGTAATAGCTTGTTAACCCTAAAAAACCTTTTAGCTCTTTCAATGTCTTAGGTAAAGCTGATTTTGAATTGAATTAATCTTTTTTGGGTAAGTTGCCACTCCTATAGTAGAAATGAAAAGACCTAACGATTCCACTTTTGTGGCTACAAATTCATATTTGGTCAACTTAGCAAAGGTGTTTCTCTTAGTATAGTCAACATCTTTTTAAGATGTTCAGTGTGAACTTCTATTCAGAGACTATAGATTAATATGTCATTGAAAAACACTAATACAAATTCTCTTAAGTAGTCTTTAAAAGTGAAGTTCATAACTCCTTGGAAGGTAGATGGCACATTGGTAGGTGCAAAAGGCATAACTAAATACTCAAAATGACCAAAGTGAGTTCTAAAGATAGCTTTAAGGATATAATTTGGACACATCCTAATTTTGGTATCCTACTCTCAAATCAATTTTTGAAAAATTTTGGACCCCCCAAACTCATCAAAAAAACTTTTTATCAAATGAATAGGGAACTTATCTTTAATTGTATTCTTGTTGAGTTCCTTGTAATCCACATATAACCTTTATGTTCCATCCTTCTTCTTGACTAGCATAATAGTAGAAGCAACGGGTGAGAAGCTATGCTAAATTATAATATTAATGTTGCATTTCTTACACCATCTTTTCAATGAAATCTTTTGTAACAGTAGGTATTTGTAAGGCCTTAAATTAATGGGATTAGTTTCTTGTTTTAGTGTTATTTGGTGGTCAAATCTAGCTCTGAGGGTTAATAGGTGCTTAGATACTTCAAAATTGTCTTAGAAATCTTCAAATACAAGCTTAATGCTATCAAGATGCTTTTGCTTATGTGCTACCCTAATTTATCATATATAGGCTTCTTATTGATTATCTTCATCCTTGTTATCTTGAATAAATTGAAGTAAGAACAATTTTGGTTATACATTAGTCAAAAGGGTTTGTAGCGGCATGCAACTTACTATGTTCCACTTGTTAAAAGTCAATCCTTTCAATTGCACCTTTTGTCCATTGTATTCAAACACCGTAATAAGGTCGATGTACACCCTTTTAATTAATCACCTTGGCCATTGCATACTAAGTACCATATTGCTCCTTAAGAAAGGCAAAATTAAGGCATTTATTGTAAATTCTTTCCCTTGCATCTGCCACTTAAGATTATTATATACTCCTTAACAATAAAATTGCTTGCCACCAACTGTTGTCACTTTAGCCGTAGCTACTAGTTTTACCTCACAACCTAGTTTAATAATCAACTTGCTATTAATGAAATCATATGTGCTTCCAATATCGATTAAGATATAAATGACTTTTTCTCCAATCATTCATTGGACTCTCATAGTAGTGTGCAAAGCTATTCCATGAATAGAATTAAGGGGAAGTAATGGTTTATCCTTCTCCACTGTCTCCTCCCTCACAAGTTGTATCTTTTCATTTTGATCATTCTCATCTTCCACCTTAATCAAGTGGATTTGTATCTTTTTTCTTTGAGGGAAATTATGTCCAGGGCTAAATGGTTCATGATAGAAATAACAAAGATTTTTCGCTATGTGTTTATCAATTTTAGTAAGGGACATAACTTTTTGAAATTTGTAAGTAGCATTATTGGCCTCACATTTATGGTTATTAATTACTTGATGAGGATTTAGAGTTGCTAGTTTTGACCCCCATATTCCTTTTCCCCTATAAGTTGTACAACCCATGGTTTCTCCCATGGCCTTGTAGATTTAGAGAAATGTCCACCCAACTTTAGTAGTTTGTAGTTGTTGTCCTAAAATTGAGCTAACTTTAAAATATCTAGCAATGTTGTAGGTCTAAATAGTCCCACACCAACAGCAATCTCCTCCTTCAGTGTTGTTAGATAACAACTAATTAGTTCTCCTTTGAAAAATTTAGCTTACAAGTTAGAGCATCAAATGCAACTTGACAATCAACTACTTTACCCTTGTCTCAATTGTATCAACTTCTCTATCAAATCTTCATAAGTTGGTCCAAGTTGACTTTTAATTGCATCAGGATATTGATTCCACAGAACTAGTTTTGGCTGTAATTTTTCAAAAGCCTGATGCCATTTTGAAGGCATTTTCATCTAGTACTAGGCCAACTAATGTCATTTTGTTTTCTTTAGGTGTATAATCTAATTGACAAAATGTCTCACAATTTAGGAGCTAACCCATATAGCATTGTCTCTATCAAATTGTGGAAAATTCATCTTTTAAATCTAGTCAAAACATGGTACTCATTGCGACTGGTCTTATAATTTTGCAACGAACTTGATCTAGAGCTCCTATAATACGTACTATATTTATGAGTTCCATAAATTGCAATGAGAAAGTGTTAAGCATGTCTCCCACTCTCGCCGTATGAGTATCCATGTTTGAAATGATGCTTCACAGATGTTCCTCCATTTCATGAATTGTAGCTTGTTGTAACATCCCTAAAATTATATTTCTAATTAAATTCATATTAGGTAAATTAAATTATTTAGAAAAATATAATGTAAAATAAATTAGGATACTATATAAGAATTATGAATTTTTAGGACGTGAAAATTCTAAAAAATATATAAAAAATTTTTAGGCTATAATAAATTAGAATAATTATTTTTAATATTTATTAGATTTAGTTCAAACTTAGGTGGATATATAAATTGAAAAGAATATACTAAATGATGAAGTAATTATATGTTAATTATTTAAGTGAAATTAGAATCAATTTAATGTCTTGCTAAATAACAAAAAGGCCTTAATAAAATTTATATGAAGAAATAATTTTACTTAAAGGTATTAAAAATGCAATATGTATGATTTTATTTAGCATCCTCATCTAATTAAAATAGGGCTATTATCTTTATAAAATGAAGTAATATATTTTAAAAACTACATGCAATATATAATCCTAATATATCTAAACTAATATATAAAGAAGCTGTTAAATCTAATTTGTTGAGCATGTCTAGAGTGCTGAAAACATGATGAAACCATCATGTAATTAAAGCCTAGTTCATTCAAGTACCAATTTTACCAATTTGGGGTTTAGTCTAGTAATGGCTTTACAATTCTATTATTCAATTTCGAACCTACTAGACACAAATCCTCCAATGCAGCATATGGCAAATAAAAGGTATAACACAGACACAGACACAGACACAGACACAGACACACACACACACACACACACATATAACAATAAGAAGAAGCCTTTTTCTACAAGGTGAGATAGGTTACATAGATCAAATGATGTTATAAAGTTCTATTATGAATCATATTTTTAGATAAATTATTTAAGTCTAAATCCTTCTCAATAATTTTATCTATAGTTTTTTTTATTCTCTTTCCACCTTTAATTGTTAGACTACTCTTCACCTAATTAACTCTCCTTATTGGGGCTTTTATAAGTCTTTTTCACACATGCACAAATCATCTAAAGTGTGATTCAACAATCTTTTCCATATTAGGTGCGACTTTAACTTTCTTTCTAATGCATTCATTTCTAATTTTATTTTGTCTTGTGTGTCTACTCATCTTATATAACATTCTCATCTCTATAATATTGAGCTTATTTTCTTGGTGGCCTTTTATTGTACAATACTCAATCTTATATAACATTGCAAGTCTTATAGTTATGTGTTAAAATTTACTTTGAAACTTGAGTGATACTCTTTTATTATAAATAACAGTTGAAGCACTTATCTATTTCATCTACCCTACTTGAATTTTGTGGTTTATATTTTTTTTTATTTTCTCGTTATATTGTATGATGGGCTTAAGATACTTAAACCATGATTTGTGGTATGGTATGTTATCTAATTTTTATTCTTATACTAGAATTATTGCACTTCTTATTAAACTTACATTCTATATACTCTGTTTTACTTTTATTTGAATAGAATTTATGTGCTTCCAAATCTAATCTCTATATCTCTAACTTCTCTTTTATTTCCTTTCTCAACTTTTCAATTAGGACTATATCATTTACAAAAAATAAGTATTATGATACTAGCTCTTGGATATGTTTAGTAAACACATTCAAGACTAAAATAAAAGGATAAAAGCTCAAAATTGATTCTTGATATAAGCTAATGGTTATCAGAAAATCTTCTGTGGGCTCACGTTTTGTTCTCACACTAATTGTAATCTTATCATACATATTCTGGATTGCTCAAATATAAACACTACGAACTCCTTTTTTTTGTAGAGTCTTCCACAAAACCTTTTTTGGCACCTTATTGCATTCCTTTTCCAAATCAATAAACACCATGCATAAGTCTTTGATTTTTTTGATATCTCTCTATCAATCTTTGTAGCAAGTATATCACTTAATGGTTGACCTTCCTGGCATAAAACCAAATTGATTCTCTATAATGTGAGTATATTGCTTTAATCCTTATTCAATTACCTTCTCTCATAACTTCATAATATGACTCATGAGTCTAATTCCCTTATAATTTGCACAATTTTGTGTGTCTCCTATGTTCTTATAAATATAGATTAAAGTATTTTTCTTTCACTCGTCTGGCATTATCTTAGACCTCATATCCTTGTTAAATAACTTTGTGAGCCAACTTATACTTTTCACTTTTAAAACCTTCCATACTTATGGGTATATTTGTCGGTCTAACTACTTTGCCATTCTCTATCATCTTTAGTGTTGCTTTTACCTTTGACTCTCGAATCCTATCATAAAAAGTATAATTTTGGTCTTCTTCTTTAGTGTCTAACTTATCTGAGTACTGTAAGGTCTCGTGTCCTTCATTTAATAGCCTATAAAAATAACCCTTCCACCTTTCCTTGATCTCTTGTTCCATGACCAAAACTTCTCATTCTTCATCCTTAATGCATTTCACTTGGTCTAGGTCATTATTTGTTTGTTTTTTCTACTTTTAGTTAGTTTGTAAATAATTCTATCCCTAACTTTAGTGCCTAAGGATTGGTATACCCATCAAGTACCCTAACTCTCACTTTACTCATTGCCTTCTTAGTGTCTTTTTTTGTTACTTTATATTTTTCTCAGCTTTTATTACTTTTACATAAAAATCACACTTTATAACAATTCCTTTTAGCCTTAGGCTTATCTTGCATGCTTGTATCCCACCACCAAAATTCTTTATCCTTAGTTTCAAAGTATCTTGATTCACCGAGTATTTCTTTTGCCATATTCCTAATCTCTTTAGCCATCTCGTCTTATATATCGTTAACAATTCCTTATACTTCCCAAAATCCTTCCTCTAAATCCTTCTCTGTAAGCTTTTTTCTTTGTCCTCCTTCAATTGTCACCATTTGATCCTTGACACTCTATTTTGGCTTTTGTTTTTTATTTTTCTCTTAACTTAAACATTCATAATTAAGACTCTATGTTGGGTAATCAAAATCTCTCTAGGTACAATTTTGCAATACATGTAGAGTTTTCTGTCCACTTTTCTTATTAGAAAAAAATCAATTTGAGAGCATGCCCACCCTATTTTTGTATATGATAAAATGCTCCTTAGCGTACTAAAACAAGTGTTAGTTATTGTGAAGTCAAATGCTAATGAAAACTCTAAAATGGTTTTATCATTTAGATCTCCTTCCTTTAAGCCATGCCCTTTATGTGAATTTTTGTAACCTCTATATGCACTCTCCATATGACCATTAAGATCCTTTCTTAGAAAAATTTATTCTTCTAATGGTATTCCTTGAACTAAACCTTTTAAGTCTTTTCAAAACTTTATCTTGTAGTGTTCATCTAACCTTACTTGTGGTGTGTAAACACTGATAATACTAAAAGTTTTCCTTTTCACTATAAACTTTAAAGCTGTGATTCTATCTTTTAACCATTTTACATATACCGCAATTTTTTTCAATACTTATTCATAATTATACCTATCTAATATCTAGATCTAGTCTTGCGAGTGAATGAGAGCTTAAAACTTGAGGTATTTAATTCCTTCACTTTTTTTCCTCCTAATCATAGTTTCTTGTGAGCATATAAAATTAATTCTTCTTTTAATCATAGTATTTATTATTTTCATTAATTTATATATAAGTGTACCTATATTCTAAGTTCTAAAATAAATCCTACTCTCGTAAACTAACTTCTTTACTTATATTCATTTGTATAAATGTGAGAATCCTTACTTTTTTTTATTACATCTAGGTGTTGGTGACTCTTACTCATTTGATATTGTACTTGAGTTATATAATGTGTTGCTTCCACTCAATGACTTAATATTAACTCTAACACATCGATGATTCATAATATAAAGATTTGACGAGATTTTATGTTAGCTGTCAACTGCTTAACATAGCCCTCATCTTTTTTTTTTTGGTCTTGAGATTGGTTATAAAACGATTTGCATTAAAGTATATCATAGGCAAAGTTATATATATAATGATCTAAAAGTAAAGGATATAATATAATATTACCATTAAATAATAAGTAATAGGATATAATATTAATATTTAAAAGTAATAAAATTAAAAGGCAATAGGATATGATACATACAATTAAGGGATAATGTCATATCCAATCCAGTGCAGTATTTAACATTTGTTGCAAGTGTAATATGACAAAATATTAAAATCACCTTCCATGCCTCACTCCTTCATTGTGCCAGCATCCCACTCTCATTTAAGGCAGGTCATAATTGATAGAAGATAGATGGCAAGATGCCATTGCATATTACCCTTCATAGATAACTCCCTTTTCCCATTTCAACATAACAATTGAAAACACCTACAAATTTAGAGGCAAAACTATAATATTAAAGGGAGGCTAAAATGTAATTTCTTTAAAGACCAAAATATGATTTCAGCCATGAAAAACTAATGTTGCAACATGTTTTGAAATGTGGCAACTTCCAAGATTTAGTCAAAATATTAAATCTGAAGGAATTTGAGGGGAGGAACATCAAAGCATAGAGGGAGAAGAAAATTTAGAGGAAAAAGAAAGATTCTTTAGAGGGAGCAATTGACTTTGGAGGCTATATATATAGCCACCTTCCTCCAATGCTTTCATCACACACACATAAAGACAACACTCAGGCTACCTAAGGGGATGAGAGTTCTAAGGGAAGTAAAAATTGTAATTGTTTCACCACTTACTCACACAACTATACACATTGCAACAAATTGGAAGAAAGAGAAATATCGAGAGAAGACAAAGAGGAAGAAAAGAGAAAGAGAACATAAAGATTTTTAAGGTAAGAACATAATCTTGTTTGAACATAAAAGGATAGTTTATATTCTTTTGAGCATTATTTTTTCATTCTTTTCGACTTCTTTTTCTTTAAAATAGTAAACTTTAAGAGGAATTATAGATTTGGGATTGAGTTGAAATGCTCTTATAGTTATAATTATATTAATAATAATTTAAGATTTTATATGGTTAGTTTAGGAATTTATTATTAAATATTTGATATTTATAATTTAAAAATTGTTATAATTCTTAATGTGCTTAATTTATTATTTTCTTTTATAAATTCTCTTAGAACCTTACAAATTTAATTCATATAATATGTTATTTAATCTCTAAGCAAAGAAATATTTTGGATCCTATGCAGAGATGATAAAAAAATAAATTATTCCTATGCATGGATGACCATGATACTAAAATATTTTGATTCCTATGCATGGATGCTTGTATCTGAAATAATTCCTATGCATAGATGACCATAGTACTAGGAGTACCTTGACATGGACTTAATTAAGACATGACAGATACTAAATGACATGATAAATAAGAAAAGGGTTTTATTAGAATTTGGACAAGCAACTAATGATTTCCTAGACTAGCTTTAAGAGCATACATAATAATATTTTATGAATTATCGACATGAAATTTATGCTTTGATTGTAATTCCTGCTCTACTTGACTTTTGATACTTTATGTTATAGAAAATAATTAGTACTTATTATGATATATGATGTGGACAACTTGGAATATAAAAATTTAATATAATAATACATATAGTTACATCTTATGTATTTGCATGTTAGTTGTGGGATAAATACTTGTTTATACATTATGCTTGAAACGAGTTTTTGCAGGATAAAGAGAAATTTTAGGATAAAGATAGGGTTCTCAAATAATGAACTCCTATTAGGAGATAATTTTCAAAGATGGGATTTTATGAATTTCCAATTTTATAATAAGTCTTTAGAAGATAGGGTTTGTAGATCTACTCTAGGGAACACCCTAGTTTTGTTTAGTCCTTAAGGTAATGATTCTAATGATCATAAAGGCTAAGAAGAATAGTCTTTCTTCTTGACAGCACTGAAAACTTAGGTCTCACACTCAGTAGTATGAGATACTTAGTGGGTTACCTATGACTATGAAAACCCAAGCCTGTACAAAGTGGTACAAGACATTTGATATAGGTTTGTGGAAATATTTTATTAATAAATAGCGCTTTCAAGGTAGAATTATCTATGTCTCCTTAGAAAAATATGAATAAAGTGTACTCATTGGAGTATTGTTAAGTTCCTATGAATGAAATAATAATGCTTACAATATGTACGAAGTTAACGGGTACATAGATATGAAGAATCAAGCCTGTTATAATTAAATTGAACTAATATTGCTTAATAAATATTTTTGAAAGATCTACTTGGATGTGATTGTTATTATATTGCATATTTGTGTTATTTGTATGCAACTAGGCATGATATTGACCATGCCCTAATTTGAGATATTATATATTTAACATGTCACCATTATGATTAAGATTTATTTGAACTTGATTCGAAATGAATGTACATATATGGGGATAAATCTTCCATGCTTATGTGTTTATATCCTCATATATGATTGTTATCTTATTTGCATTTGGTTTGTTATATTGTGTTTGTTATTCTTATATGTTATAGATAGAGAAATATAAAAGAAAAATATTTTTTTGCACATGTGGCAGTTAGACTATAACTAGTTTTCAAAATTAATAAGTGTTCTTACTGAGAATGTAAATTTTTACTATACTTGGTGATGTGTTTAGATAGGGATTCAAGCTCTGCTGATACAAAGCTAATAGTAAATGTAACAACCAAGAAAAAGAAAGAAGAAGAAAAGAAAAGAGAAAAGAAAAGGGAAAGAAAAGAAAAGCTGAAAATTTTTGGAAGCTGAAAATTTTCTAAGTCTGCTAGCTACAGCCCGGCTATAGCGAATGTATCTGTTTGCTATAGTGAGAAATGGTCTAGCTATAGCGAGAATGCTTCTAGCTATAGCAAGTTCAGGCACCCCATACAAAAACCAGGGAGTTGCTCGCCGTAGCGCACGCTGTAGCGAAGGCAGAGGTCTGGGACTTATTCGAGCTCGCCGTAGCGAGGGTTATGGCTCGCTATAGTGAGGGTTAGTCCGGAAAAGCGAGAAAAAGAGAATTTGACTTTCTAAGAGCTTCCAAATCCCTTCTTTCTTCTTATAACCGACTTAAGCTCACTTTAGGAGAGAGAAAAGGGCGGAGGAGAGAGAGAGAAGCTTAGGAGAAGAAGAAAGGACAAGAAAGGTAAGGATTTCCATGGCTTTTCTCTTAGCATGTTACTCTTCTCCCCTTCCCCTCTCTTTCTACGATTTTGGTAGCTAAGATGGTTAGGTCTTGAGCTTGGTTCAGAAGAGGGAGAGTAGGAAACCACTCTTGAGGGAGGTTAGAGGTTATGTAGTCTTCTCTTTCTTACTTTCCTTCTTAAGAGCTTGAGAGTTTGAGAAAAGAGAGAGGATAGCTAATGGGTTCTAGTGAGAGAAAGAAACCTAGTTTTGAGAAGCTCAGTAGGGTTGATAAGAAGAGATCCCTAGCTTAAGAATTAAGCGTTAAGGAATTAATTCCATGCTTCTTGTGTGGTTAGGCTCAAGAGAAGTTCTCCCATCTGGAAGTGGTAGTGAAATCCACAAGGGAGGAGACAAGTGAAAGAGGAAGTTGTGACTAGCTAATAAGGTAGCTCTCTCCACTTTCTTTCATACATAATTGTGTGCTTATATTGTTTTACTTGTGTGTATGTATGATTTGAGCTATGAGAAGTATGTTAGCATGATGATGCCTTATGTGTTTTAATGATGTTTTATGTGATTTCTTGGGTTTGCTTGAGTATGGAAAAGCCAATAACCTTTTAGCCATGGTGAGGATGAGCCAAAATCCTCAAGTTGGTTGAGACAAAGTAAAGAGTCTCCCAAAAGTGAGGTTGACTCCCAAAGAGTAAGGGTTGAGTCTAAGAACCTCTTAAGTATGGGTGAGGCAAGTCCAAAATCCACAAGTGAGTGGGTGAGGCTAATCCATGTACTTGACAAGCTTTCATATGTTATGTATGGCCTACTCACATGTTGAGAATATTTTTCTTTTATGCATGGCCAGTTTAAATGTTGCAAATGCTTTCATTATAATTTTATATGCTAACATGCCATACATACATGGTGAGACTTGTTTGCATGCTATATATGTATGATTGAATGAGAGATGAGCTATTGAGATTCTTTGAATCTCACTCCTCCTCTCCACCATCCAAACATGCTAGGTGGACCAAGTGAGACTAGAAATGGGAGCCACCAAGCATGAAGCTAGGGAGATTAATGAAGGCTTGTAAAGGAACTTCTTGTAATTATGTTGTACTTAAGATAAGGGATGTAAATTAATGATGTACATGATGTAGCATCTATGAATGTTTGCAAGTCAATGTATTTATGATGTATATATGAGAATGAGATCCATTTTGAATGAAGAAGCAAGTCTTGATTATGAAAAGCACAATGTTAGTATAGGCCACATGAGTGTATAAGTGGGCATGGGGTAGTAAGTTTCTCCAATCTAGGTTGTTAGACACTTGAACCATGATTGATGGTCCCTATAGATGCTTTCTCATGTGCTCAAAGAGTCATAGAGGTAGAAGAATTAAGATTAGACCCCATGAGCCTCATTTTTAGCCAAGAAAGTGACTTTTTGCACATGATATCAAAGGTTAACCATATGACCCCTTCTTGCTCTGAAATTTGACATGTGACTAGATCTGATTTATAGATTTTTGAGAAGCTAAAGATCAAGTCATTTGGAGGTCTATAGCATTTTCTATGATTTTTCAAAGTTGGCATCAGAAATTCGGATTTCAGAAAACACTGTTCATTTGGTCAGTTTAGAAACCGTGTCATCCAAGGGGCAAACGTAGTCCAATGGCTACGAAATTTTATACACAGAAACTAGATAGTCACAGTGATTTATAGGAACTGGAAGCACCTCATTTAGAGGTCTAGAGAGGAAGATATGAAATTTCGAAGTTCCAGCCCAGAATCAGTCATCCTACCAGACCCGAGGTACTGTTTCATCGGTTTTCGGGAGTTTGGTTTGATGAATTGATCTGGAGATATTTTTCCTCTCTAGTTAACATCCACATATTTCCATAGAAATATCATTTACATGTAGTGGATTTTTGTGGAATTAGTTGGACATTTTCAAAGTCCATATCAGTAAACTATGACAGTAACAGAACCCCCTCTGACCAGTAGATTTTTCCGGATGTCAAACGCTTTGTGCATGAGATTTTAAGATTTCTACATATTTTTAGCATGAAGTAGACGTCTTAAGCTTTCTAGAATGACCGAGATCATGTGCTTTCGATTTTTCTGTAATTAGCTATGAATTTCCAAACTTTGCCCAGAAATGAAACAAAATCTGCTAAGAACGAAAATGCATGTCTCATATCCCTTTTTGCTTTCCATGAGTTTAAAGCATATGTTTGGGATTGAAATAAGTCCTAATAGTGTAATCAAACATGAGGATGCATAGAAAGAGCTCACCCGGTCCATGTGACACTAAAGTGAATATCTACCCATGCATGAAACTATAGAGAAAGAATATGAACCTAGAGAAAATGATCTCCCTTTCATGCTTCCCATATGCATATGAGTACGTAAGGCATGATGGGTATGAGCTAGAGAGTAAGGTGTTACAGTAAAAGTAGATTAGACCTTCGTACATAGCAGAATGAAGATGAAAGAAATCTATCTAGTTTGATAGATATTAGTAATAAGAATTATGAGATATTGATGTATATTTGGTTGTTCAACCTAAGAATTAATTGTACTTTTTGTTTTAATATCTAAATATTATGATAACCCCATTTATAATTATAAATATATGATGTATTAAAGAAATTAATACACATTTGATTGAATATCTATAGAATCCATCTTAGAATTTGAAATAGCCAATAATAAAGAAATTAATTTTTTAGATTAAAAAATTTTGCTACCTTAATAAGACTATAGGATACATAGCATCTTGAAAATTGGGGAGTTACATTATGGTATTAGAGCAGCTTGTCCTAGGAGGTCTAGTGGAGCCTATAGTTGAGTCTAAAGTAAGGTAGGAATTGAGATCACTTGACTTTATTTGCTATGCCGATAGATTTAACTTATTAAGCAAAAGTATGGCATCAATTGAGAGCAGAAACTCTAACAATAACTATAATGACATGATTGATGCCATTAAAAGGATGACTGTTGCAATTAGAGATCAGTCTACTATCCTGATCAGGATGTTTTGATGCATCTTAAAGAATGAGCTTTTGTAACTAAAGCAAGGATACAAGATAGTTGACCAATATATAGCCAAGTTTGAAAAGGTGTCTAAATTTCCCTTTTCCCTAGAATTTAGTCTTGACTAAAGCTGGAAAATCATGAAGTTTGAGAGCAATTAAAACCTTGAAGTTAGAAGTGCTCTAACTATTTTAGAGGTTAGGGATTTTCCACATTGGTGGATAAGCGTTAGCTAGTAGAAAAACACCTAACCAACATAGAGAAAGAAAAAGGAAGGAGAGTATTTTGGAAAAAAAGAGAATGGGTGATAACCTGAGAAAGAACTTTAAACTTAAGTCCCCATTTGGTAAAGGAAACCAAAATCTAAGAGAGGATATGAAAGGTGTTTGAAATAGGTGTAAGAAATCACATGGAAACCTAATACCAGATATGTAAGGAAATGCATTGTATTAGAAGGAGAAAGCCTTGAGTGATCAAGAAATGACTCAACCCTTCAACCTAATACTAGGTATGTAAGTCATTAGAACTGTATTGTTTGACTTTAGAATAGTCTACTTCCTTATATCTAAGGTTAAGTAGAAGAATTGAAATTGGAAACATTTAATTACTCTTGTTAAATAAACATTAAAAAAACTAGAATATGCATATAGGTATCTATGGAATAATAATTTTATAAACTTGATCTTAAATTGTCACTAGTGACCTTGGTAGTGGGCCAAATTCATAAGTTACCACATTTTGAAGTAGTCAATTGTTCAGTTAAGTTATAGTTGACTCCAACTTAAAATAATGAACTATAATTTGGGACAACTACGAAAGAGAAAACAAATAGTCCAAAAAGGCTTAAACTCTCTTAACAATTTATAGGGAAAACCTTGAGATAAGTAATAATATCCTTAAGATAGGCTTGAATATGAGAAAGGATAAAACAAGGGGATAATTGAGTGACATTATTAGCATAAGGTTGACTTTGAGCATTTAGTATCCTTTAGAACCTAAATACCATGTGAAATTAAATTGGAGAATGGATGAAATTGACTTAAAATTACAAATATCCAAAATCATTTGGACTAGCTAATTTTAAATTTCACAAATGAAATTTTAAAAAGGAGGAGAGAATTATAACATCTTTAAAAATAGATTTCTGATTAAATTAATATTAGCTGAATTAAATTATTTAGAATAATATGATGTAAAATAAATTAGGATACTATATAAGAATTATTTGAATTTTTAGGACATGTGAAATTTTAATAATATATAAAATTTTTTAGGCTATAATAAATTAGAATAATTATTTTTAGTATTTTATTAGATTTAGTTCAGACTTAGATGGGTATATAAATTGAAAAGAATATATTAAATGATGAAATAATCATATCTTAATTATTTAAGTGAAATTAGAATCAATTTAATGTCTTGATAAATAAGAAAAAGGCCCTGATAAAATGGATATGAAGAAATAATTTTACTTAAAGGTATTAAAAATACAATATGTACGATTTTATTTAGCATCCTCATCTAATTAAAATAGGGCTCTTATCTTTATAAAATGAAGTAATATTCAAAACATATATAAACTAATATGTAAAGAAGCAATTAAATCTAATTTGTTGAGCGCGTCCAGGATGCTGAAAATATGATGAAACCAAAGCCTAATTCATTCAAGTACCAATTTTACCAATCTGGAGTTTGGTCTAATAATGGCTTTACAATTCTATTATTCAATTTCGAACCTACCAGACGCAAATCCTCCAACGCGGCATATGGCAAATAAAAGGCATAACACACACACATATAAAATGATTTGAAAGTAAAGAATATTTCCTTTGATCTTATATATAAAAGATTTTTTTTAAAATTTGATTTGATCTTATATATAAAAAATAAACTATCATATTTATTATAATATTTTAATTATATTTTTTATTAAATAAGTCATTCAAATTAAAAGTAATGATGGTAATTAATTTTTTTTTTAAAAAAATATATTAAATAGAGATATTTTTAAAAAATAATTTTTATTTAAGACAAAATTAATTATTTTTAATTAATTTTTTTAATACTCATAAATTAATTATTTATTTTTTTATATATGAGATCAGAGGAAATATAATATTATCATTAAATAATAATAATTAATAAAATATAATATTAATATTTAAAAGTAATAGAATTAAAAGGCATTGGGATCTGATGGATACAATTAAGGGAAATCCAATCCAGGGCAGTATGTAGCATTTGCTGCAAGTGTAATAGGGCAAAATATTAAAATCACCTTCCACGCCCCACTCCTTCATTATGCCCACATCCCAGTCTCATTAAGGCAAGTCATAATTGAGGGAAGATAGATGGCAAGACGTCATTGCATATCCCTTTTCCCATTTAGGCACAACAGTTGAAAACACCCGCGAATTTAGGGGCAAAACTTAAAAGGGGGGCCAAAATACAAATTTTCTAGGGACCAAAATATGAATTCAGCCAACATTAATGCTGCAACGTGTTCTGAAACGTGGCAACTTCCAAGATTTAGTGAAAATTTGAAATCTGAAGGAATCTGAGGGGAGGGACAGCAAAGCATAAAGAGAGAAGAAAAGTTGGGAGATTTTTCGGAGGGAGCAACCGACTTTGGAGGCTATATATAAGTATTCATATTGGTTTTGGATTTGTTGGGCCGGATTTACTGGTCTGGAGGTTGATGGTCTTTGAGGATTATTTTGGGCTTTTTCTTGGGCCTGTTTGACTTCCTGTTCAAGGATAGCCAAAAATGATGGTGTTTGTGGTATATGGGTCGAGGTCGAGGTCGAGGTAGATGGACTTGATGGTGGTGTTTGGGTCGGACTGGGTGAATGACCCATTACTTGTTTTCCTGAAATTTTATTCTCCAATTAATTTAATTAAATATGGAACAACAAAGAAGCCCTTCAAATTTGAAGAGTCAGAGAAGTCCTCAATACCACCAGAAGAATTCGCCAGTCTAATCTCCCGAATCCGAGCACAGGAACACGAAACAATATTTGCAGAAATGAACAGAACTCTATCTGCCAACGAAGCCCAATGGGTATACTTCAAAGGACAGTATTCGTGCCTCTATTCAGTAGGACGAACAAGAAGAAAACCGCAACTGTTCACCGAAGAAATAAAATCAAACAAAATGGATAATACCGAAGAGACAAAGAAAAGAATATGCCAGTATCTCTCCGAATATCCAATGCACAAATGTATCTTCTGTAAAGACCAAGAAAGAAACGAAGAAGTCCCGCCAACTCCACCAACCAGCATCAACATTCTTGAGCTGTAGAAAGCGCTAGGCGCACCAGACACCGAATGACTGACAAGAAAAGCATCTTCCAAAAAGTCAACAAAGACAAACATCGAATGACTAAAGGAAGATAAAGAAGACCTCGAAGTGACAAAAAGCAAAAGGAATCTATCCACAAGGAATCTTCCACTTTATCTCTTCCTTTGTAAAGTTTACTTTATCTCTTCAACTTTATCTCTTCTTGTAAAGTAGCACCGAGGAATGCCTCGCCTGCTCCCTCTATATAAGCACATGTAACCCGCACTTGTAACATAAGAGCTCAAACGGCTCAACACACATCTCTCTAATCTCTCTCTAAACTCTGAATTCTCTCTGAATTCCGAGCACCTCCCTCTGTACAAATATTATACTTTCATCAAATAAAGAAGAATATTTGCAGCATCAGGTAATGGCAGGCTAAACCCTTCGCTCAGAAACTAAGTAGTAGTATTTCCCATTATCATTCATAATGTGTTGATCGATCCTATATCCGCTGTGTCAATACTGAAGTGAGAATTAGCTATTCACTGAATAGTAAATTAGTATCGGGAATAGTTACGCCTCTGGTAGAAAACGAAGGAAGGCTGTGCTGGACTAAGCTGAAGGAGGAAGGACTCTGTGAAGGTATTGACTGACGTATGAGGCCCTGTGTGCCGTTGCAGTCATGTAATTGATACCCTGTATGAAAGAGGACAGGAGACTCCCTTCCGAGTTCGTCTGTGACCCGGTTTAGTTTCGGTCAAAGCCTATTCCCATTACTAGTTTCTATTGAATGAATGCCTGGTTCAAAGCTGGAATAGACACACCCATAGAATTGTTAATCACAGACAACAGAATAATGAATGATGTCCACACAAAACCATTGAAGAAAGAATAAATGAAAATTATAGTGAAAATCCTCTAATTCATTGGAATAAATCAAAGCCTTATGCAAAAATCGAGTTATCAGATTATAGCCAAGAAATATGTAGTAAACCCTATCCATGGACACCAAAAGATAAAAAAGAATTTATTATGCATATAGAAGAAATGAAAAAATATGAATTAATAAGAGAAAGTAGATCAAACTACTGCTCGCCAGCAATAATTGTTGTTAGCGATGCAGAAAAAAGAAGAAATAAATCCCGAATGGTCATAAACTACAAAAAATTAAATAAATTAGCAATTAGAAATAGATACCCAATTCCAAAAATAGAATTACTATTTAACCTAATCAAAGGAAAACAAATCTTTAGTAAATTTGACTGTAAATCAGGATTTTTCCAAATAAGACTAGAAGAACCAAGTAAAAAATATACTGCCTTTCTAACCTCCGAAGGATTATATGAATGGAATGTATTACCAATGGGATACCACAATAGTCCAAGTATATTTCAAGAATATATACAAAAACTTCTAAATGGAAATTTAATATATCAAAAATTGAAAATAACTGTTAACACAAACTTTGCCATCTCTAGAGCCGAGAAAAACATGAATCGAACTCTAGTAGTTTACCACAAATTACATGGAATAAGAATGCCACCAGGAAGTAAAATTATAAGTATTACCGGAATGGTAGGACTTGTATTCTCCAACGAACATAAAATCTATAAAAGAAATATTGGAAATATAACCATAGACAAACACTTTATGCCAGTCTTAGAAGAATTACCCCTAGATAGACGAAGAATCACTATACCTAGACAACTGCAACTCGAATTAGATAATACTACAGAATTAGGTGAAGAAGACCCTCAAAGAATTTAATTTCTTTGGAGTTATCTCGGCAACAGTCGAGTAACACCTTACATATACTTCATATTGAGTAACAATATTTGAATAGTGCCTTGCGGCTTCTTGGATGGCTTTTGGTAACATAGATAATTCTTCGAGTTTTTTCGAGGGATAAATACAGTGAACTAATCCATAGGAAAATAGAGTTTGAACTAAATGAGGATTGGTTCCTGGTTTGATGACAGCTTTATTGATGGAGTAGTGGGAGATATATTTGACAGTTGGTGCGGCTAGATTACACTGGTTCAATCTACGGATGATGGTTTGGAAGTATTCATATTGGTTTTGGATTTGTTGGGCCGGATTTACTGGTTTGGAGGTTGATGGTCTTTGAGGATTATTTTGGGCTTTTTCTTGGGCCTGTTTGACTTCCTGTTCAAGGATAGCCAAAAATGATGGTGTTTGTGGTATATGGGTTGAGGTCGAGGTAGATGGACTTGATGGTGGTGTTTGGGTCGGACTGAGTGAATGACCCATTACTTGTTTTCCTTTTTCAAGGATAATTATTCGTGTTTGTAGTTCATCAACATGGGAACTGAGGTTACCCACGGTTTGAGTGAGATAATTAATCGTATTACTCAAAGTATTTACTTGGCTTATCATCTGAGATGATAAAATACTGATATTCAATTCGAGAGAATTTACTCAAAGTTCGAGGGAATTTATTCGTTCAGTCAGATGGGTTTGATCCTCATCTTCTTCGGGGTTTTGATTAAATGTACTGTTCTTTGGTGATTGCTCCATCTCTGGAAAGGAAATCAGCAATCAAGTTATTTGTACCTTTGATGTATTCAACAGTATAATCATAATAAGACAGATCAGCTTGCCATTTGTATAACATTTTATTTGATAATCTTTCGGTTCTAAGTCCTTTTGTTAACCACATTTTTACTTGAGTATTATCAGTTCTGATAATAAAGCTACTATTAACAATAAACAATTCGAATTTAATTACAGCTTTTACAATGGCTAAAAATTCTTTCCATGTGGAATGATACTTGGTTTGGCTATCATTAAATTTTCCACTAGCATATCTAGTGATATGTTCTTGTTGTTCTTGGTCAGTTTTATGATAAAGGGCAGCGCCCCAATAATTTTCTGATGCGTCTGTATAAATGATCCATTGGATGTTTTCTTGGGTTGGAATTATTAATTTTGGTAAATTATTACATAATCCTTTTATTTTTTGAATTAGTTGTTCAGTTTCTTCATTCCATTTCCAAGGAGTTTTTTCTCCTGCTAATCGGGATAATTGAGCAGTATATTTTGATAAATGAGGGATAAAGTTTCTTGCTTGATTTACTAATCCTAAGAATGATTGGAGGTCTTTTTTATTTGTAATTTTTCTAAAGTCTTTGGCTTTTATACTTATGTGTTCTTGTAATTCAATTCCGTTTGAACTTATATAATGACCTAAAAATGTTATTCGTTCTTTTCTTAATTCTACTTTACTAGGGGAGATATTTATTCCTTTTTGTTCTACAAGTTTCATGAATTCTTCTAAGTGTTTTTCATGTTGTTCTTTGTTTTCTGAAAATACTAGTATGTCATCGATGTATACTATGGCAAAGTCTTTGATGGGTATTAGAAGTTTTTGTATATATTCTTGAAATATACTTGGACTATTGTGGTATCCCATTGGTAATACATTCCATTCATATAATCCTTCGGAGGTTAGAAAGGCAGTATATTTTTTACTTGGTTCTTCTAGTCTTATTTGGAAAAATCCTGATTTACAGTCAAATTTACTAAAGATTTGTTTTCCTTTGATTAGGTTAAATAGTAATTCTATTTTTGGAATTGGGTATCTATTTCTAATTGCTAATTTATTTAATTTTTTGTAGTTTATGACCATTCGGGATTTATTTCTTCTTTTTTCTGCATCGCTGACAACAATTATTGCTGGCGAGCAGTAGTTTGATCTACTTTCTCTTATTAATTCATATTTTTTCATTTCTTCTATATGCATAATAAATTCTTTTTTATCTTTTGGTGTCCATGGATAGGGTTTACTACATATTTCTTGGCTATAATCTGATAACTCGATTTTTGCATAAGGCTTTGATTTATTCCAATGAATTAGAGGATTTTCACTATAATTTTCATTTATTCTTTCTTCAATGGTTTTGTGTTTTTCTATATTTCTAAGTGCTTTTTTAATTTCAATTATTGGTTCTTTATTAGGGACAAATTGTATTTCATTTTTTGTTTGTTTTAGTTTAAAGTTGGTATCAGTTCGGTTGTATGGATTTTGTATTCTTATTGCCCAAGCTTGATGTTTACAGGGTGTTGTTAGGATTAGAGTTTTCTCGGTAAAGTGTAGAGGTAGATATTGTTCTAAGAAATCCATTCCTAAGATGATGTCAGGAGTGGTTTCATTATACTGGTGTAATACAGGGATTTTTAGTTCATAATTTCCTATTTGTATTGGTACTTCTTTGGCAAATAGTTCTATTATATGTATTTCTTTTCCCGCGCTACTCATTCTAATTGGTTTTTCTTTTTTCCAAAGTTCGGGTGGTAATATGTTGTATTTTGAGGTCGTAATATTTGCTCCTGTATCAATCATTGCATGGTATTTGCGTGATTGATATCTTTGGTAGTTAAATTTTACTAAGACATAATAAAATTTCATTATATCAACTTTATTTTTTCGAGGATTACTACTTGTCTTTCTATGTTTATTAGAATTCTATCTTTCTGGATTCTATATGGTTTTACATGTTCTAGGAAATCTTTTCCTAGGATAATTTTATGAGTTTGGTTTTTTATTTCTGATTCTACATATAATTTTACTTTTATTATATCTCTGTTATTAAATTTTAACATTGTTTGTGCAATAGTTTCTTCTTCTTGTATTTCTATGTTGTTATCGGTGTATTCTATGTGTATTGAACTTCTTTCTATTTCTGGGTTTACTAGGGCTATTATTTCTATCCAATTATTTTCTCGAGGTACTTCTACAAGGATTAGATTTTCTAATTCTGTGGTCAAATCTATTTCTGGTATATTTGGTTGTATTTCCAATAAATCTGATCTTACAGGTATTTCGGGAAGATAGTTTGGTTCGTAAGAGCTATGGCTTCTAGATCTGATTAAAGTTCTTTCTAGGGGTCTTGATTCTTGTACACTTCTTCTTGGATTTATAGTTATTATTTCTTGAGGTGTATTAATTCTAATACTTCGATTTCCTAGTCTATTGTTGAATGAAATTCTTTGAGGGTCTTCTTCGCCTAATTCTGTAGTATTATCTAATTCGAGTTGCAGTTGTCTAGGTATAGTGATTCTTCGTCTATCTAGGGGTAATTCTTCTAAGACTGGCATAAAGTGTTTGTCTATGGTTATATTTCCAATATTTCTTTTATAGATTTTATGTTCGTTGGAGAATACAAGTCCTACCATTCCGGTAATACTTATAATTTTACTTCCTGGTGGCATTCTTATTCCATGTAATTTGTGGTAAACTACTAGAGTTCGATTCATGTTTTTCTCGGCTCTAGAGATGGCAAAGTTTGTGTTAACAGTTATTTTCAATTTTTGATATATTAAATTTCCATTTAAAGCTCCTAAGATGCTATTTGGGACATCATTCATTATTCTGTTGTCTGTGATTAACAATTCTATGGGTGTGTCTATTCCAGCTTTGAAATAGGCTTTTATTAGAAGTTGTATTCCTGGGATATAGATTTCTGTAATTTCATCTTTGATTTCTAATTTTTGTATTTCATGTTCTATTAAAGTTTTGTTGATTATCGGAATTCTAAGAACTCCTTCGGTTAATGTTGATTCTATGGGAAATTTCTTTTCTATTACTACACAGGCAGATTTTTCTTTTTCTTTTGTTTTTACTAATCTTTTTATTTGTTTTATTATACTTGTCTTTGTAAGGTTTTGGGGTTGTAGATCTAATTCTTTGTCTCGGATTTGGTTATACTGTTTTTGATTAAATAACATTCTTTTTTCTACTATTCCTTCATTTGGGTTTCTAATTTCTTCAAATTCTTGGTATTCTGTTTGAGGTTGAGAACTACTAGGTTGTTCTTCTTGTATCATGTTTATTTCGTTTTCTTCAATGATTAAATAGTTGGTTTCTACAGGTATTATGATTTCTATGTCAGATTCGTCTGAATCTTTTGTTGTGTTTTCTATTTCTTTTTCGGATTCCTTTTTGGGTTCTACAGGAACTTCTTTGGGTTCTGGAATATTAACTACAGGGATTTCTATATGAGATTCTATCGGAGTTTTTACAGTTTCTATGGTTGTTACAGATGGAATATATATAGAGTTTGTTTCTATTTGTTCAAAGGCTTCTAAGGCTTCAAAGATATTCATAGTTGGTTGTTTTGGTTTTGGTTTCTGTATTTGAGGTATAAAAGGTAGAAATTCTTCGAAATCTAAACATGCATAATCGAAATTACTCATGATGATAAATGAATAGTAAATTGTGTGAGTAGTGAGCAGATAGAGAGTACAGAGAGTAAGCAGAGAGAATAAGAGAGCAAAGCAGATAAGAGAGCAGAAGAGTTAACGCAGATATGCAGATAGGTGTACCAGTGGGTGTAATGTAAGCTAAAACAGTCAGAAACTAAGGTTCATATTTCTTTATTATCATTCATACCATGATGCTCTGATACCATATTTGCGGACAGCCTGAAGTGAGCGGAACCAGGCATTCATTCAATAGAAACTAGTAATGGGAATAGGCTTTGACCAAAACTAAACCGGGTCACAGACGAACTCGGAAGGGAGTCTCCTGTCCTCTTTCATACAGGGTATCAATTACATGACTGCAATGGCACACAGGGCCTCATACGTCAGTCAATACCTTCACAGAGTCCTTCCTCCTTCAGCTTAGTCCAGCACAGCCTTCCTTCGTTTTCTACCAGAGGCGTAACTATTCCCGATACTAATTTACTATTCAGTGAATAGCTAATTCTCACTTCAGTATTGACACAGCGGATATAGGATCGATCAACACATTATGAATGATAATGGGAAATACTACTACTTAGTTTCTGAGCGAAGGGTTTAGCCTGCCATTACCTGATGCTGCAAATATTCTTCTTTATTTGATGAAAGTATAATATTTGTACAGAGGGAGGTGCTCGGAATTCAGAGAGAATTCGGAGTTTAGAGAGAGACTAGAGAGAGAGAAGTGTTTGTGATTCTCGATGTGTTACAAGTGAGGTGAGATGTGTTTATATAGAGGAGCAGGCGAGGCATTCCTCGGTGCTGCTTACAAGAAGAGATAAAGTTACAGGTGAAGAGATAAAGTAAACTTTACAAAGGAAGAGATAAAGTTAAAAAGATTCCTTGTGGATAGTTGCCGTTTGTTTTTTGTCACTTCGAGGTTTGTCTTTGTCTTCTTTAGTCATTCGGTGTTTCTCCTTTGTTGACTTTTCGGAAGATGCTTTTCTTGTCAGTCATTCGTTGTCTGGTGCGCCATTTGCCTTTAGCGCTTTTTTCACAATTCGAGGATGTTGATGCTGGTTGGTGGAGTTGGCGGGACTTCTTCGTTTCTTTCTTGGTCTTTACAGAAGATACATTTGTGCATTGGATACTCGGAGAGATACTGGCATATTCGTTTCTTTGTTTCTTCAGTATTTTCCATTTTATTTGATTTTATTTCTTCATAGAATTCTGTGAACAGTTGTGGTTTTCTTCTTGTTCGTCCAACTGAATAGAGGCACGAATACTGTCCTTTGAAGTATACCCATTGGGCTTCGTTGGCAGATAGAGTTCTGTTCATTTCTGCAAATATTGTTTCGTGTTCCTGTGCTCTGATTCGGGAGATTAGACTGGCGAATTCTTCTGGTGGTATTGAGGACTTCTCTGACTCCTCAAATTCGAAGGGCTTTTTTGTTGTTCCATACTTAATTAAATTTATTGGGGAATAAAATTTCTTTGGAGTTATCTCGGCAACAGTCGAGTAACACCTTACATATACTTCATATTGAGTAACAATATTTGAATAGTGCCTTGCGGCTTCTTGGATGGCTTTTGGTAACATAGATAGTTCTTCGAGCTTTTTTGAGGGATAAATACAGTGAACTAATCCATATGCAAATAGTGTTTGAACTAAATGTGGATTGGTTCCTGGTTTGATGACAGCTTTATTGATGGAGTAGTGGGAGATATATTTGACAGTTGGTGCGGCTAAGTTACACTGGTTCAATCTACGGATGATGGTTTGGAAGTATTCATATTGGTTTTGAATTTGTTGGGCCGGATTTACTGGTCTGGAGGTTGATGGTCTTTGAGGATTATTTTGGGCTTTTTCTTGGGCTTGTTTGACTTCCTGTTCAAGGATAGCCAAAAATGATGGTGTTTGTGGTATATAGGTTGAGGTTGAGGTAGATGGACTAGATGGTAGTGTTTGGGTCGAACTTTGGGTTGGACTGGGTAAATGACCCATTACTTGTTTTCCTTTTTCCAGGATAATTATTCGTGTTTGTAATTCATCAACATGGGAACTGAGGTTACCCACGGTTTGAGAGAGATAATTAATCGTATTACTCAAAGTATTTACTTGGCTTATCATCTGAGATGATAAAATACTGATATTCAATTCGAGAGAATTTACTTGAAGTTCGAGGGAATTTATTCGTTCAATCAGATGGGTTTGATCCTCATCTTCTTCGTGGTTCTGATTACATGTACTATTATTTGTTGGAGGTTGCTCCATCCTTAAACAAACAGAAGTTAGTAATTAATCAGATAATTGATCAGATAAATTTTCATGACATATTAATAATTTGGATAATTCTTCTTTTATTCTGTTTTGTGTTCTTCTTTCAATCCATTCTTTCTGTTTTTGGATTTTACTTTTACCATAGCGTTTTTGATAGTGATATTCACAATAACTACTTTTGGGATATAAGGATTTTAATGGACATCTCCATGCTACGATGTTATGTTTGTTATGTGACTTTCGGGTGCATCTATAGGGATTTCCTGATATTAGATCATGAACACTAAATTCAGCATTTTTATATTGTTCTTTTATGGATTTAAAATTTGTTATTTCATTACTCTATTTTTTGGGTATTATTAAATTTCCTAAATTCGGATTCTTTTTTCTAGAAAAACTTCTTCTCTTTTTCAAGATTTTTGGGAATCCTAATTCTGTTGTTTCTGTTTTATCTATTTCTAATTCATCCCATAATTTTTGAAATTCTTCAAAATCTATTTGGGTAAATTCTTCAAAGTCTTCGAGTTCCTTAAAGGATTCATTTTCTATGTCTAGTTTTTCTTTGGTTTCTAGTTCTTTCCATATTTTGTCAAATTCTTCTTGGTTCCATTCCTGAGTATTATACTTTTCGATTTCCGTTATTAAGTTGATGTTGTCTTCAATTTCTTCTTCTTCTTCTATATAGTTCATCATATATATTTCACTATTTTCAGTTATATATTCATATTCGTCATTTGAGGGAAATTCATCTTCTTCTTCTTCTGATTCAATGATTATTTTTTCGATTTTATAAATTTCTATGTCTGAGTTGGCTAGTTCTTCTTCTATATATGTATTTAATTCTATTGGTTCTAAATTATATTCTTCGGCTATTTCCATAAGATTCATTTCTTTCTTTCTTCTAGGTTTTTTACAGTTGGTTGATATATGTCCTAATTCTCCGCAATTATAACATTGACATTTTTCAGGGTATTTTTGATAATTAATTTTTCGTTGTCCTTTTTTATAATAAGTTCTAGGAATAAAGGGTTTTCTAGTTCCTTGAAATCTGTATTCTTGGCGTCTATAGGGTTGTTTTCTTAGATATTTTTTCTTTTGATAATTTTTTGGTGGTTGACATCCCCATCTATGAGGTGTCTCATAGTGTCCACATTGGAGGGTTAATTTGTTGTTTTGATAATATTTGATCATTCTCCAGGCTTCCTTACATTTGTTTGAGAAATATTCTCTTAGATAGGCTTCTCTTCTTCCCATTGTGTCTACAGATGGCATTAAGTTTTCATTGTCCTTAAAGGCTTTTCTATAGTCTGTAATAATTGATTCGGATACTAATTTTGGTAATTTATAGTAAAAGAGATCTAAGTAAAATCTTCTTTGTTCATAGGTACTTAGTCTGGCTTCATGATAATACTTTTGATACTCACAGATGTATTGGTTTAGGATTTTTGGTTCTAAAGTACATATTTCTATTTGATGTAATTTTTCTATTGCTTGGGTTATTTTAGTTTTTTCATTTGCTCCTACACTTCTTCCTATAAATTCATTTCTTAATACTTGTTCATATTTTCTTAATACTATTAGATAAAATTCTTTGGTTGTTGTGTATGTTGGTACAGTTCTTACTTGTTGTCTAAATTCTTCGGTTTGGCTTTTCCACCATTCCATTACATTTCCTACAAAGCTGGCTTCAATAATTAAGATGGCAGATTGGGTGTTAGGTGATCTATGTACTAGAGATATTAATTGTGATTTGGTCCATTCTTCTAATCTTCTTTCTCGGTTTAAATGACAGTTTAGGTCTAACCATATTCCTGAGTTTGGGATTGGTCTTGTTTCATATTGTTCTAGTGGAGGTGGTATAAATGTATTGTCTCTAGAGGGAGTATATATAGTTTCGAACATAAATTCAGGGTTTAAATTTCTCATTGGTTCTTTATGTCTTAATTCTTGTTGTGCTATTTCAGTTTCTCTGTCTATACTTGTTTCTTCATTCCTTTGTTGGTATTCTGGGGCTGTTATATCAGGTGGGTTAAAAGGTCGTTCTTCGACTTTTACTGTTTGCATATTTACTTCATAAGGGTTTTGAAGATTTAGGTATCCTAATTCCTTTTGTATTGTTTCTAGGTTTATTTCTTCTTGACTCATTTGTTGTTCTATCTCATCATATTCACTTTCTAATCTTAACATATTTATTTGATGTTCTTGTGAGGATTGTGTTATTCTTGGTAGGTTTGGTAAGAATTTTAGTTCTTGATATTCTATTTGATCCATTTTTTTCATAAATTCTAATCTTTCTTGATTTAATTTTTGACTTTCTTCGAGTGTAATATACTCTGATTTAGGGATAATTTCTAAGGGTTGTCTTTTTTGTATTTCTTCATATATTGTCCATAGATTACTATTTATTATTTTTTGTCCAAGTTTTAATTCTTCAACTCTAATTCTAGTTTCTTGTGTTTGTTCGTTTAAGGGTTTATTTCTTAGTTGGGATTCAGTTATGTCTTCGTTAATTTCTTGGTTGTATATTCTCATCATATTGATTTCTAAGGTTTTTCTGATTGGTTGTACAGTATTGGTGATTCCTAATACTTGGCTAATCTTATCTATTTTTAGGTTTATTAGGTGTACTTCGTTTCCTACATCTTGAATTTCTCTTTTTAGGTCTTGAATTTCTATGTTGGCTTTTTGAATTTCTAATTGGGTATCTTGTATATCTAAGAATTCTATTTTTTCTGTGATTTCTTTGTCTATATTTGTTACTTGTTCTTTTATATCATATATCTTTTGTTCTAGAGGTTTTGCTAATTCAATTAATCGTTGTGTTTGTTTATGTTCCGGTACTGTTTCTAAGATTCTTCTTATATCTTCGGATAAATGATTTCTTGCTTGGGTGTATGTTATACTGGGGTCTATTATACCTCCTAATTGTTTGAGTAAAAACATATTTGTCCAATTTACAAGGTTCCATGTATTATTTCCTTCTCCTCCTAGGTTGAAGGGTACTGCAACTAGAGTTTCATTTTTATAAGGTATAAAGCTACTTTGGGGCAAACTATCTTGATTTATTTCATAGATTCGGGGTTCTATTCTTTGTAACATATTGACTTCGATTTTTTCAATAATTACATAATTTGTTTCTACAGGTACTATTACAGGTACTTCTATGTCAGATTCTTTAGTTGTATTTTCTTTTTCTGTTTCTTTTTCTATTTCTTTTTCGGATTCCTTTTTGGGTTCTACAGGAACTTCTTTGGGTTCTGGAATATTAACTACAGGGATTTCTATATGAGATTCTATCGGAGTTTCTACAGTTTCTATGGTTGTTACAGATGGAATATATATAGAGTTTGTTTCTATTTGTTCAAAGGCTTCTAAGGCTTCAAAGATATTCATAGTTGGTTGTTTTGGTTTTGGTTTCTGTATTTGAGGTATAAAAGGTAGAAACTCTTCGAAATCTAAACATGCATAATCGAAATTACTCATGATGATAAATGAACAGTAAATTGTGTGAGTAGTGAGCAGATAGAGAGTACAGAGAGTAAGCAGAGAGAATAAGAGAGCAAAGCAGATAAGAGAGCAGAAGAGTTAACGCAGATATGCAGATGGGTGTAAAAGCTGTAATTAAATTCGAATTGTTTATTGTTAATAGTAGCTTTATTATCAGAACTGATAATACTCAAGTAAAAATGTGGTTAACAAAAGGACTTAGAACCGAAAGATTATCAAATAAAATGTTATACAAATGGCAAGCTGATCTGTCTTATTATGATTATACTGTTGAATACATCAAAGGTACAAATAACTTGATTGCTGATTTCCTTTCCAGAGATGGAGCAATCACCAAAGAACAGTACATTTAATCAAAACCCCGAAGAAGATGAGGATCAAACCCATCTGACTGAACGAATAAATTCCCTCGAACTTCGAGTAAATTCTCTCGAATTGAATATCAGTATTTTATCATCTCAGATGATAAGCCAAGTAAATACTTTGAGTAATACGATTAATTATCTCACTCAAACCGTGGGTAACCTCAGTTCCCATGTTGATGAACTACAAACACGAATAATTATCCTTGAAAAAGGAAAACAAGTAATGGGTCATTCACCTAGTCCGACCCAAACACCACCATCAAGTCCATCTACCTCGACCTCGACCCATATACCCCAAACACCATCATTTTTGGCTATCCTTGAACAGGAAGTCAAACAGGCCCAAGAAAAAGCCCAAAATAATCCTCAAAGACCATCAACCTCCAGACCAGTAAATCCGGCCCAACAAATCCAAAACCAATATGAATACTTCCAAACCATCATCCGTAGATTGAACCAGTGTAATCTAGCCGTACCAACTGTCAAATATATCTCCCACTACTCTATCAATAAAGCTGTCATCAAACCAGGAACCAATCCTCATTTAGTTCAAACTCTATTTGCCTATGGATTAGTTCACTGTATTTATCCCTCGAAAAAACTCGAAGAATTATCTATGTTACCAAAAGCCATCCAAGAAGCCGCAAGGCACTATTCAAATATTGTTACTCAATATGAAGGATATGTATCTTCTGCATATCTGCGTTAACTCTTCTGCTCTCTTATCTGCTTTACTTGCTCTCTTGCTTACTGTTTATCTTCTGCACTCTCTATCTGCTCACTACTCACACAATTTACTGTTCATTTATCATCATGAGTAATTTCGATTATGCATGTTTAGATTTCGAAGAATTTCTACCTTTTATACCTCAAATACAGAAACCAAAACCAAAACAACCAACTATGAATATCTTTGAAGCCTTAGAAGCCTTTGAACAAATAGAAACAAACTCTATATATATTCCATCTGTAACAACCATAGAAACTGTAGAAACTCCGATAGAATCTCATATAGAAATCCCTGTAGTTAATATTCCAGAACCCAAAGAAGTTCCTGTAGAACCCAAAAAGGAATCCGAAAAAGAAATAGAAAACACATGGGAATAGGCTTTGACCGAAACTAAACCGGGTCACAGACGAACTCGGAAGGGAGTCTCCTGTCCTCTTTCATACAGGGTATCAATTACATGACTGCAACGGCACACAGGGCCTCATACGTCAGTCAATACCTTCACAGAGTCCTTCCTCCTTCAGCTTAGTCCAGCACAGCCTTCTTTCGTTTTCTACCAGAGGCGTAACTATTCCCGATACTAATTTACTATTCAGTGAATAGCTAATTCTCACTTCAGTATTGACACAGCGGATATAGGATCGATCAACACATTATGAATGATAATGGGAAATACTACTACTTAGTTTCTGAGCGAAGGGTTAAGCCTGCCATTACCTGATGCTGCAAATATTCTTCTTTATTTGATGAAAGTATAATATTTGTACAGAGGGAGGTGCTCGAAATTCAGAGAGAATTCGGAGTTTAGAGAGGGACTAGAGAGAGAGAAGTGTTTGTGATTCCTCCGCTGTTTCCATCACACACCTACAAGGACAAAGACCTCACGCGCGCTACCTAGGAGGATGAGAGTTTGAGTTCCGAGAGAAATAGAGAATGAAATCGTTTCGTCACTTACCCACACAACTGCACACACACTGCAGCAAATTGGAAGAAAGAGAAATAGTGAGAGATGAAAGAGAAGAAGAGGTAAAAACATGTTTAAACATGTAAGGTTAATTCATATTCTCCAGGCATTCTTTCTTTTTCATTCGTTTCAATTTCTTCTTCTTTATAGTAATAAAATTTAAGAGGAGTTATATATTTAAGATTAAGTTGAGTTGTTTATATAGCTATAATTATATTAAAAATAATTTAAAATTTTATATGATTAGCTTAGGAATTTATTATTAAATATTTGATATGTATAATTTAAAAATTATTATAATTTTTAGTGTGTTTAATTTATTAGTCGCTTTTATGAATTCTCTTAGAATCTTACAAATTTAAATATATATATATATATAGCCACCATCCTCCGCTGTTTCCATCACACACCTACAAGGACAAAGACCTCACTCGCGCTACCTAGGAGGATGAGAGTTCGAGTTCCGAGAGAAATAGAGAATGAAATCGTTTCGTCACTTACCCACACAACTGCACACACACTGCAGCAAATTGGAAGAAAGAGAAATAGTGAGAGATGAAAGAGAAGAAGAGGTAAAAACATGTTTAAACATGTAAGGTTAATTCATATTCTCCAGGCATTCTTTCTTTTTCATTCGTTTCAATTTCTTCTTCTTTATAGTAATAAAATTTAAGAGGAGTTATATATTTAAGATTAAGTTGAGTTGTTTATATAGCTATAATTATATTAAAAATAATTTAAAATTTTATATGATTAGCTTAGGAATTTATTATTAAATATTTGATATGTATAATTTAAAAATTATTATAATTTTTAGTGTGTTTAATTTATTAGTCGCTTTTATGAATTCTCTTAGAATCTTACAAATTTAATTCATGTAATATGTTATTTAATCTTTAAGTAAAAAAATATTTTGGACCCCATACATAGATAATAAAAGAATAAAGTATTCCTATATATGAATGAATATGATATTAAAATATCTTGATTCTTATGCATAGATGTTTATATCTAAAATAATTCTAAACACCAATTAGGCCTTAGAACAAATCTATACTTAGAAAAGTAGAAAAATAATTTTAATTATTTAATTATAATTTCAAAATTCATTATGCTTTTTATGTTATTAGGTTTATTTGATAATATACAGAGTTGTATAAGGTAATTGTTTACCAAATATAATTATTATGTCTTGATCAAATAATGACTTGGTTGATATATTATTGTGATATTTTGATATGACTTTCTTTGGATACCCATTAGAGGATGCCTTAGTAAAAAAGCAGTAAGAGTTTGTTAAGTCATGATAGTACAACATGATTTGGATATTGAGCTTGACAATCTCTAAAATGTAATGGCCAAGTTAACATGGAGAATATAATATTTAAATTAATTACTTATTGCATTTCCTTTATTAAGTATGTATTTGTTTATATGTGGCATGTGAATTCCAAGTTTGATGATTTTTATTTATTTATATTGTTGATTTGATTAATATAGAAAATATTTTGAAATTTATAAATTATTCTTTGCTTACTAAATTATGTGAAATTCTATATTATTCTTTGTTATGTTATTTTCTATTTATGTTGGATATTTTAAAATTTTACATTATTTTCTATTTACATTCTTATGAGATTTTAAATTATTCTCTGTTGGATATTTGTTTACATTATTCTCTATTTATCAATTATATGTTTGACTTCTCTTCATGATTACTAAGTTGTATTAATCCTATCTATATTATTTAAAAAATTATTTCTTACTCTATTGTGGCTTATATTTTGCCATATTCTATGTGCTGCTTACTGTTTGATTTTATGATAATATGAATATGGGTTGTTTGGTAAAGGATTGACTTGTATATTGTCATGCTCCGTGTTTTCTAAATCCTAAGACACCAAAGGAAATATGAGTAATCATGATAATGAGAGACTAGAAGTTCAGGTAAGATGAAAGAGCAAAAGAATGAAAACGGAGCCAAAGTAACTAAATAGATTAACTAAAATTGTGGTGACAAAATTATAATTTTGGATAAAATTTTAAAAACTCAAAAAAAGAGTTTTAAATGCTAAAATTGAGCTTACTAAAATTTCAGAAGTTCTAAAAATTATAAAAACTATCAAAATAACTAAAACCTTGATAGTGTATGATTTAGGATGTTAATTGATCGAAACTTTGATCAAGTTGTTTTGAATTGTTTTAAATCTCAAAAATTTTAAAATAAATACTTTTAATAAACTAAAGAGCCTCAATTTTATTATAGAAAAGATAATTTTAAAAAATGATCTAAAATGATCCCAAACGGAGAAATAAAAGTGTCGAGATGTAATGGAAATTTTTGGAATTGTTTTAAAACCTTCCTCCTTCCTTTTATATAGGTTACACCAACCTTCCCACTCTTAAAACTGAATTTCTTTTGCCCAAACTAGTCATGAAAAGAAGGACGAGAAAGCCAAGAGAAAAAAGCTACACAAAGATAACTGAACATGCTAAATTTACTTATGATGTTGTTATAAACATGTTTATACTCCTTCTCCTCTTTCTTTTGGAGTTTTTGGTTTCCTAAGAGAATGAGTCTTGTGGCTAAAAACTTGGATGAAGAAGATTCTTTAAGGAAACCAGTTGCACTAAAATATTCTTCAATAAGACCTCTTTCAAGTGATGTATGAATTATGCTAGAATGTTTGCTCTTTCTTTGAATTCTTCACCCTTCCATATTCGTCCAACTAAGAGCATCTTAGAGGGAGTTTAATTTTACCCTAACCTTGATAAGAATCATGGAGAGTAAGATTTTGCAAAGAGAATCAATTAGGAAGCCATATGATACATGATAGAGCACCTAGGGTTTTAGTTGCACCTTGGAAGTTTTGGAATTTTAAGAAGATGTTTCAAGCCATTTAAGATCACACATAAATTAGAAAGGAGCCGAGGAACCTTCACACGTGCCAAATTCCTTAAGAAAAATAAGAAAACTCCCTTACCCTACATGGACGACATAGTCTTGGCCTAACACAAGAAGTAGCACCTAATATAATATCCAGTCTCTCTAGAACTGGATTGAAACCGACAAAATTATAAAAGAGGACCCTAAAATGAAATGATTAAATGCTAAATAAGAGTAGAATAATAATCTAGATATTTAGAAATAAAAATACAAAGCTAATGATGGCCCAAAATTAGAGTGAAAGTGGTTAAACGAAAAAGCTGAAAACATAGTGACATTTTCATAATTTCGGACAACATTTTGAAAATTCAAATGAGGGAGCTTTAAATGATAAAATTGAGTTTTTTTTAGGGTTTTTAGAAGCCCTAAAAATCATAGGAACTATGAGAATGGTTAAAATCCCTCCAATATACGATTTAGGACATTGGTTGACCTAAACTTTGATTGCATAGTTTAGTAAGATTTTAAATCTAATTTGGATGAGACTAAAGATATTTTATGAATTACAGGATCTAAATTTTCATATGGAAGAGACTATTCTAAAAAAGGAGCTAAAATGAGTAAAAATAGAAAAAAATGAAGTTGAAAGGTAAAGTGAGAATTATGAAAAATGTTATAACTTATGTAACAACCAGCAAAAAAAAAAAAAAGAGAAAAAAAGAAGAAGATAAAAAGAAGAAGCTGAAAAATTGTCGAAGTCCTAAAATTTTCTAAGTCTGCTAGCTATAGCGAGAAATGGCCTAGTTATAGCGAATGTACCTGTTCGCTATAGCGAGAAATGATCTAGTTATAGTGAGAGTGCCTTTTCGCTATAGCAAAAATGCTTTTAGCTATAGCGAGTGCGGGCATCCCATACAAAAATCAGGGAGCTGCTCGCCGTAGCAAGGCTTGTGCTTCGCTATAGTGAGGGTTAGTCCAGAAAAGCGTGAAAAAAGAGAATTTGACTTCTTAAAGCGTCCAAACTCACCCTTTCTCCTTTAACTGACCTAAGCTTCGTCCAAGCACAGAAAAGAGGCTTGAGAGAGAGAGGGAAACTAGGAGAAACTAAGAGAGAAAGAAGGGAAGCTAAGGAAGAAAGGTAAGAACTTTTAAAGCTCTTTATGCTTCTTCTTCTTGATTTTATTCTTCTCCTTCTAAGCTTCTTTTACATGGGCTGTTGAAGTAAGAAAGCTCTGTTCTAGTCAAGAATGAGCAAGAAACTCATGTATCTTCACTTCTTCTTCTTTGCTTTCCTTTCTTGAGAGCTTAAGAGAGGAAGGATAGTTAGTGAACTTCTAGAGAGAGAAAGAACCCATAGTTTCTTATATGCTTGGTAGGATTTGCTATAAAGAAACCCCCACCTTTGTGAATAAGTGTTGAGTTATGAGAGAGTAATTTCATGCTCTTTGTGTGTCTAAACTCAAGAGAAGCACTCCCATCTAGTTGTGATTGTGAAATCAAGAAAGGAGAAAATAAATTGAAAGGGAAGGCTTGTGTTAGCCTATAAGGTAACTCTCTCCCCCTTCTCTCATGCATGGATGTGTGTTTAGCTTGTTTTAGAATGTGTGTATGTGTATTTTCAAGCTATGAAAAGTATGCTAGCATGCCTTTACATGTCATGATCATTGATGCTATGTTATGTGTTAAATGAATCCATGATGTTTGTATGAGTTTGCTTGAGTGTGGAAAGGCCAAGAACTCTTCCCTTGGGTGAGGATGAGTCAAGAACCCTCGAGCTTGATTGAGATAAACCAAAGGGTCTCCTAAAAGCAATGTGGACTCCCAAGAGTATGGTTGAGTCCAAAGTGCTCAAGAGTGGGTGAGGCAAGTCCAAAATCTATGAGGAGAAGTGTGAGGCCAATCCAAACACTTGGTGAACCCTTGAATGTTTTGTATGCTTGATTCACATGCCAAGGTTGCTTTTAAAATGTCCATGACTTCCACTTTTCCATACATGCACTTGAAAAGCTTGCTTTGCACATATTATGTATGATTGAATGAGAGATGAACTGTTAGAATTCTTTGAATCTCATCCCCTTCTCTCCACTATCCTAACATGTTAGGTGGACCAAGTGAATAAAGACATGGGAGCCACCAAGCTTGAAACTAGGAAAATCAGTAAAGGATTTGTAAAATAGCCATTTTGTCACCGTTTTGTTGTTAAGAGATGTAATCGAATGATGTACATTGGGTGTGCACTTATGAATACTTGTAAATAGATGTACTTATTGTATATGTATGAGAATTAGAACTATAGTACATGATGTAGCAAGTTTTTGGTATGAATAGCAAGATCTTGGCATTATGTATATGGTGTATGTTTTGGTGTGGGAGAGTGAGTTTTGTAAATATGGGTTGTTATACATTTGAGCCATGTTTGATAGCTTATGTTGATGCTTTCCTACGTGCCCATAGAGCCTTAGGAGTAGGAGAAGCAAATTTGAACTCTTGGAGCATTCTTTTAACACAAGAATTGACACTTTGCTCCCTTATGTCAAAGTCTGACCAAATGACCTCTTCTTGCCTTGAAATTTGGCATGTGATTAGATCTTTCCTAGAGATTTTTGGAAAGCCAAAGATCAGGTCATTTGGAAGTCCATGGAATTTTCTATGATTTTTCAAAGTTGGTATTAGAATTTCAGATTTGCACCAGCACTGTTCATTTGGTTAGTTGTGTAATTGTGTCATCCGAGGGGCAAACATGGTCCAATAGCTACAAAATTTTATAGGAAGAAACTAGAAATTTACAGTAACTTGTAGCAACTAAAATCACCTCATTTAAAGGTCTAGAGAGGAAGATATGAATTTTTGAAGTTTCTGTCCAGTATCAGTCATCTTGCCTGACCAGAAGTACTGTTCCATCAATTTCTGAGAGCTTGGCTTGATGAACTGATTTAGAGATATTTTTCCTCTCTAGTTAACATCAACATATTTCTATATTGGTATCATTTGCATGTATTGGATTTTTGTGAAATTAGTTGGACATTTTTGAAGTTCATATTAGTAAACTGTGACAGCATCAGGACCCAGTTTGACCTCCAGACCAATTCGCGTGTCAAACGTCCTGTGTGTGGGATGTTATAACTTGTACATATTTTTAACATGAAGTAAAAATCCCAAAATTTCCAAAATGACCAAGATTACATGTTTTTTATTTTTCTAGATTTAGTTATGATTTTCTGAAGTTTGCCCAGAAATGAGGCCAAGTCTGGCCGAGAATGAATACTCATGTCCCACGTTTCTTTTTGGTTTACATGGGTTGAAAGCATGTTTTTATGAGGAAAATGAGTTGTAATGGTGCAATTAAATATGAGGATGCATAGTATGAGCTCACACGGTCCATGTGACACTGAAATGAATTTTAACCATAACGCAAGGCAAGGAAGTGTATGAATTCAATGGAATTTCTCACTTTATTCTTACTATATCTCACATGAGCATGTAATGGATGAGGGATATGAGTTAGAAATGATGATGTTACAACTTAACTCCTTTCTTCTTAATTAGTCTAGGACAACCCAAACCTCTCAAAACAGAACCTAGACCATGTGAACCAAAGGAGAGAGGCACACCAAGGAAAGGAAGAAGAAGAAGGAAAGAAGGCCAAGAAAAGGTAAGAAAATGGGACTTTTTGATGCTTTTGCCTTCATCAACTTAGTTCTCCTCCTTGAGCTCTTTCTTTTGGTGGTTTTGGTTTTTAGAGAGAAGCATTTTTGTGGCTGGTTTGTTGGAGGAAGGAGAAATTTTGAAGAAACTAAGCCAACCATCAAATTTCTCTCTTGAAAAGTATTAGAACAAGGTATGTTTCATAATATGATTGTGCTCCACCTTGCCTCCTCCTTTTTCATGAGTTTCAGTTAGACTTAGGACCATATGAAAGTGGATGAGTTTTAGCCATAATAAGGTAGGAACAAGGGTTTTAAAGTATGAGAAATAAGAATATGTAATTAGAACCAAAAGAAAAGCTTTAGAATTTAAGATACGGAAGTTAGGGTTTTAATTATACCTTAGAAATTATGGGATCATTGGAAGGTATTTGAAACTATATGAATAAATGTCTAAGATATAGAGAAGCCAAGGATTTTGGGTATCCATCAAATTCCTAGCAAGAATCAACAAAACTTCATGTTTGTTTCTCTTGTTGTGGTGTCTCGGCCAAGTTATAGAAGAGGCACTTAGGGAGTGTTTTTTTGAATTCTAATGAATTTAGAGACTTAGATATAATGAATAAAGAATTATGTAGGCATTGGATTAAATTTAGGAGTCTTTGAATAGAAATTGAAATTTTAAAGGCCTAAATGAGGTTAATGAAGTGAGTTAGTTTTAAAGCTTTCTCACCAAGTATGTAATGATTTAAATGAGTCTCTTGAGAGTTATAAGACTTGTAGAAAGCAAGAGTTTGGGGTTAGAAAAACAAGAACCAAAGGTTGCTCCATAATAGACCTAAATTAGTCATACTTGATACCTTGAGTCCTAATGAGATTAAGTAAGCATCTTGGAACCTAGAATGAGTTCTATGGGATTAATTTGCCTTGTAATTGTCATATGTAGGTCAAGGTAAGTCAAACTCACTCATTTATGGGTGCCAAGGCAAAGAAAATAAGAAAAAAGGAAGTTAACAAATAGGTTAGTGGTGCATCTAAATCTCTAGAATTGCAAGGTAGCTTTATCTATCTCTCTTGCATATATTTGAATGTTTGAATGAGTGGTAATGCTTATATGTATTGTTGCTTGATGCATTCATGATGTATGTTTTAGCATAAGTTCCATATTGAGCTATATGAACGAGAATGATATATGTTTTGGCTCCTAGCTTCCTTAAGGCTTAGAATTAAGCATAGTAGCTCTTCTTTGGCCCCTGGGTTGAGAAAAGTTGAGCCTAGCAAGTTTATGATGATACCATAGCCAAGAAAGAAATAAATTTTCATGTTTTATGATACATTTGACTCATATGAAACATTAGCATTGCATTCTTGCACCACATGCATAGCATACACTCATGGCATTTTTGTATGTATTGTATTGGTTGAGATTAGTTATTGAGATTCTCCCAAATCTCACCTTTGATGCTCCCAATAATCATTTCAGGTTCTCCAAGCCAAGGTCAAGTCCAAAGGAGATCATACATAGTAGGAAATTATGTATTAGAATCCCATCTTGTACTCTAGTTTATATATATGTATGCATATGATGCTTTACATGTACTATGACACACTTTATGTTTTATGATGGAACTATGTATAAAGTATGAGAATGTGGATGTAGAACAAGTTATGAGAATATATGAGTGTTATGATGACATATGGCTATGTTGATTCTAATAGGAATGTATGTATTCTTGTATGTCAAAAGGTCAAATTTTGAACCACCTATTTTGGAATGATATGGAATGGTTAGAGAAGCCATTTAGGATGAAGAAATGTGCTCAAAGTGAAAGAAACCCAATTGGACACCAAATGGTCCAAATTAGTATCTAAAATGGTCTCAAATTTGCCATAAATAACTCCTACGTCAAAAGTGGCCTAGATAATCTAGTTTGAGTATAATATTTGGCATGAATTTAGACCTCTCATAGACCTTTTTGTCAAGTAAGAATCATAATTTTTGGAGTTGTAGAAGATATTTCACAAATTTATGAAATTGGATAGAAATTTCAAATAGGTCCTATCATTATTCACATAGAATAGCTTTAGAATTTTGTGTCATTCAGGGGTCAAATATAGTCCAATGCTCATGAAATTTTACAGGTATATAGCTGACATTATGCTCTTTCTAGGGCCACCAAGTTTGCATAAAAGGAATTGTATAGAGAGAGTTACAAATTTTTGAAATTAGAGGTTTGATGGTGCCAAATATTGTAGTAGCTTTTGATATGCAATGGATTTCATGGGCCAAATAAACTTAGATGGCATTGAAATTTTTACAATAGTTAGGTCTCATCTCAAGCTTTCTGTGTCCATTGAGAGCATTTAATTTGGAGTTGTGTAGCTCAAGATATACAATTTCAAAGTTCAGGTCTGCTACATGCCTCTCATTTTTGACCTGCGGTATTGTTCCATTATATTTGACTAGGAAAATGAATCTAATTTTGCCTAGAACCTTCAGATCATGTAGTTCACATCCTAAGTTTTCCATAGACATCTAATTTATATGATTTGGAGTTGTATAGCCTAAGTTATGAAATTTCAAAGTTAGTGCAGATTTTGGAACCTATGCTGTCACTTCGGGTTCCATAGGGATTGAAGGAATTCCATGAGTTTTGCACCATAATTTGAGTATGAGCAAATTTTTTTATGATAAAAATGAGTTAAGGAAAGGTAAGAATCAAGTTTAGACCTTTATAGCTTAAAATAACGCATATATGACTCAATTTCGGTGTTTAATTTCATGTAAATGTATGTGATTTGTAATATCTTACCCTTTTAGCTCTCACACAATAGTCCCATTGTCTATCCCAATCCATCTTAAGCATATTGGACAACATTTTATAGGAAAGCATATATTGTAACACCCCAAAATTAATTAAAGTATTAATTATAGATTTGGGTTAATTAAGAATAATTAATATGAAATAATTAGGCGAGTTAAGTAAGTGAAAATTTTAGAGAGATAAATTATTAATATGAGTTTGAGGTTTAATTGAGTTAGAAACTCCATCTAGGCCCAAATTAAATTAAGTAAGCTAAGGTTAGGGACTAATGGAGGCCTAAGAATTTTAGGTGCAAACCCAATCTTTTAATGTGAGACTTGTCCCAAGAGAGAGTACCTATGGAGAGCCTAATCTGATTTAATGTGATAGAGGCCCAGGACCCACCTTATATAAGCTCTTGTAATTGACTCAACAATATTTGTGTAGACCTAAATCAATTGAGCTCTTAAAACTTGACAAAACCCAATTAAAATTCTGTAGCCCAACACATGAATGTTGGCCCAACAAGGCTTAAATATGAAATCACTTGGTATTGGACCTTTGGGTTAGCCCATGACCCATACTAGACCCAACTTAAACCTAACTAAAACCCTAAACACATCAGCCTTTCCACATTTTGCTGAAACACAAACACAAGAGGATTTTCACACTTTGAGAGGGAGGCTAGGGTTTGGGGCAAGAAATCTACCATTTCTCATTTCTAAACTCAAAATCAGCCAAGGTACTTGTTATATAACTTAATCCCCTTCTCTTTCTCTTCATTTTGGCCCAATTAGTTTCTCATTTGGAGCATTTTCACCATACCCAAAATCTAAAATGTGGTTGTTTGGTATTTTCTTAAAGGATTTTCGAAAGTAGAGGCTAGCAGGGATATTGGGTAAGTGTAAACTCTTCATTCTAATGTATTTTCTGCTAGTTTAAGAGGTTGATTTATAATATGGGTATTAATTATGTACGAATTTTCTTAAGAATTAGGGTGATATATTGAAGTTTCTGGTAGAGGACATATTCAATCCGAATTTGGGAATTTGTAGTAGTTGGGTAAGTATCTTCCGGTTAGCCATTAGTATTTTAATTCCTTGGGTACTTATTGCTACTGTACATTATGATTTAAAGTAGTAATCTTCTGATGTTATGGTTATAGGGAGATTTTGGCACTACTGGTGGCTTTTCAATTGTCTACAGAGTGAGGTCACCGGGGTTTTATGCTAATTCCATGCATATGTCTATTTTAATTTTGTATTTGCTACATGATTATGATTTTAATGCTAAATGAATTGGTTGGCTATTTGTTATATGTGATTAGACCTTGTGAGTCCATGGTAGAGTTGTGGTGCGGCTACCACCCGTGCATGTGCTTCGATCGGGCATCAGGTTATGATCAAACCCTAGATGCACTGAGTCCTGGTTGTACTCATTGGGGAGTAGGTGCCGTGGACGGGCCTCTCTCGGTGTTATTGGCCTTTAACATGTGAAATTGTGATTGCTAGTATGGGATAGTAATCATAGATAGCCTAATTATTTCATTTACTGATATGGTTAGTACATTTTTTTTATGCTTATATGAAATCATGTATATATATAATTAAACCAGAATATATGAATGAAATTTGCCTTAGTTACTGAGATTTGTATCTCACCCCATTTCATGGGATTATACTTTCAGGTGAAGGCCTTTTGGGTAAGGATAAGGGGAAGCAAGTGGATGAAAATCCATAAGTTCTAGCCATGTGTGGAGGAAGCTACACTTGGGCTAATATGAGTAGAGTAAATGCAATTTTGTTAATCTTTTATATAGCATCATCATGTAATCATATTACCAAGTGTAGGCGTTTATATTTTGATTTCTTAAGATGTACCTATTGAGGAGTTAAGCTTCATCTTAGCTTGGTATTGGATGTATGAACTTATGACATCCGATGTATGAACTTTGTTGAATTTATGATATGGTTTACCATTTGGGAATTATAATTATGTGATACCTTGGATATAGACCTGAATTAGTGGTGTATGAAATCTTCAATGGAATGTATATTTGAATGATAATTGCTGGAAGTTTATGAAATTCTACTGTTATTAATCTATGAACTTGCTGATATAAGGTAGTTAGAGGAGTAGAAATTGACACTTGAGTTTTGAACTAGTAATGATAGATTAGTTAGGTAAATTAGACTAATGAAAGCTATTAGAACCCCAAAATTAAGGTAGAGTGTCCTTAAGGTGTCATTGGAGGGAGAGTGAAGAGTATGAGATAAGACTTTAGAAGTTATAGGATTAGAAGGCATTTTGCCGCAACCAAAATGGGATTAGTCGTGGCCAATAAAGGTGAAGTTGCCCAGGGAGAGGTCCAAAGAGTAATTAGCCACGGCAAAATGTGAGAGGTCAAATTGGAAGTCGTCCAAAAGGTAATTCGTTGCAGCTAAATATGAATTGGCCTCGGTGAACTTTTGTGAAAATGTGTCAGGTATTCTAGAGAGGAATTGGCCGCGGCGAAAAGAGGAATTGGCCGCAGCCAATAATGAGAGGCTAGTGAGGTAGGCTCCAGGAGGTTTCCTCGCCACGGCACCATGTAGGCTAGCCGCGGCGAAGCTCCAACTCGCCGCGGTGAAATCTGTGAAGATATAAGGGTGAATCGGAGAGCAATTGGCCGTGGTGCAAGAACATTTAGCCACGATTAATGGTCCTAAACTCTCATTCTAACCTAAAAATCTTAGTTTTTCACATGGTAACCTCAAGGAATGACTTAGAAACATTAGTAGAAGATTCTCGTGAGTTGGAATTAATGGGTAATAGAATCAAAGGCTTATAAATGAGTGTTTGTTTCCCTTATGCATATGAGTGCTTGTAATTATATGGTTGATGAATCTAATAACATTAAGGTTTAAATTTTCCTGTATTTTCTAAATGTAATTAGTCTTAATGACTTTTAACCTTGATTTATGATTATTAATTGTATATTTAGCCTTAATTAGAATGATTAGAAGTTAAGGTTGTCACATATGTTTTCATACATAGATAATTGAGTACTTGGGAGGCCATATACATGATTCATAGCTTTATAGACCATATAAACTCATCAATATCACTTTTCATCCACATCATATTCATATATATCATAAACATCACAATTCATCTCATACATTTCAGGTTTGGAGCCATGCACCAGAAAATGGAAAGTTGCTCTCGGGTTTACTGTCACAACTTTTTGGTGTGAACTTTGAAAATTCATAAGTAATACTAGAAATATTGAAATCATTCATATGATAGCTTTTTGGAAAGCTTTGGATGTTAACTAAATAGTTTTAATCTAAAAAGATGGCGTTTAGCTCATGAAAATGGATGGAATAGTGCCAAAGGTCAAGCTGTATTACTGGTATTATCATGCAACATTAAAAATTTGGTTCTCCCTCCACAGAGCTCCAAATGAGGTGATCTTAGTGGTTATAGAAAGCTTTTGATATCTAGTTTATGCTTGTAAAATTTCATAAGCATTGGACTTTATTTGACCTACATGTGATACAGAGAAGCAAACTGACCAAATAAACAATAACTATACCAATTTTGTATAATTTAGCCAATTTTAAAAAATCATAATAAATTCTCTAGAGCTCTAAATTAGGTGCTCTTTGGCTTTATGAAAGTCTCTAGATAAGACTTACTTGCTGGCCAAATTTCATGAAAAAACTCACTCATTTGGTCAGATTTTGGTTCAACACACATAATGGTTAATTTTGAAGTCTAAATTGGTATCTCAAGGCACCATGTAGCTTTCTTCTCATCCCATAGCCACTTGGGCAAGTCCAAAAGTATAAATATAACATATAAAAGCATGCCAAATGATCCAAAATACCATGGAGCTCATTCTCACCTTGCCACTTGCATTTACATATATGGAAATAAGAGCATATATGTGGCAAAAATTTATGCATCCATTCATTTGGTTCTAAAATAGTTACATACATCATGTATACATACATTTGAACTTGCTTAAAGGTCTGCATCATATATATATCACATGGTTACATACTTTGACATCAATATGTCATCAAAATGCCTATTTAACTACTCCGTTATCAATGTTTTGGTCTTCAAGGTTGTTAATTTCCATTTTTTGATTCACTTGATTCACCTAGACATGGTTAGGCATATGTAAGGGAAGAGTGAGATTTAAAAAATCTCAATAGTTCTTTACCCTTTTAAACGTACATAATAGATGCAAATTCAAGTAAAGAATGCATGTATGTCCCTTAGGCTAGTCATAAACATACATAAATCATTTTCTTTATCACATAAACTTATACATGTCACATAGGCTCATATTTCATGGCTTGAAAATACACATACACACATTTTAGGACAAGCTAAACACACGTCCATGCATGAGAGAAGATGGACAGAGCTACCTTGCACACAACCACATGCTTTTTCTCTTGAAAATCCCTCTCTTGCTTCGGTCACACACCCAAAAAAGTGTGGGGAAGGTTTCTGTTGGCCTAAACATAATTTATGGAAGCCAATTAGGTTCATGAAACAATCTTTAAGGCCATACAATTTGCTTAGATGCTAGATTACTCTATAAGCTCCATTATAGTCCATAAATGCACCTAATGAAGCAACACCCCTCAAATAATTTTTAGGCTCCATTCTTTCCTTTCAATTATGATTCTTGACTCTTTTTAAGCCTCTTGGAGTCATCACACAATCAAAACAAAGAGCCTAACTACATATTACTTCTTTAGGTTATAATATGGAACCTAAAGCACTAAATTACTCCCTATGAGTTCTAAATTTTTTTCAAGGCCTCCCCTTGTTTTCATTCATCATAAATGACTCAAAAATGGCCTTAGAAAAATTTAAAACTCTCCCTAACTACCCCAACCTTGCTTGGTCGAGATTATGCCCCTTTTTGGCCTCATTGGAATTCTCTTTGTTTTCTTGAATGAGGAAGCATGTGGGGAGTATCTTAGGGATCTTAGGAGCTAATTTAAATTCTTAATTAGACCTAAGAATCATCATATAAAATCAAATTTAGGAAGGTGCACACAAAACCCTAAAATTTGCATTTTGAAATCTAATGATTTTTGATAATTCCTTTTGCATATTCTTAATCTCCACACCTTTTTCCTTAGATTCATGCTTGGTTCTGCCTAAAAATCATCTCCTCCTAGGGTTTTCTCAAGTTGGGTGAAATGGTGGAGAAGAGAACTAAATATGACAACCATAGGATGAGAAATTACCTTGTTTTCTTGTTTTTTCTCACTTAAATCTTGTGTTCTTGGAGCTCCTCTCTTCAAATCCGAATTTTCTCCTCAATTTCTCCTTTAAAAAAGATTTGTAAACTTCATTTTAATCAAGGAAAACAAAGGAGAATGAAGGGGAGGAGATTTGGAAGAGAAAGAGCATGAAAAACTACTAAATTTCCATACCTTAAGCCTTTGATTTCTCCTCCTCTTTGCCTTCCTCTTGTGCGCCACTCTCCCTAGGGTTTTCCACTGGTTTTGGGTAGAACTTGGTCATGCATAATAAAGGGAGAAGAAGGGTGCATCATATATATAGGTGGGAGAAAGTTACACTTTTCAAAAATTCCCATTTTGCCCTTTGTTCTTGGCATTTTCGTTTCTCCTTCATTTTAGCTCCTTTTTTAGAACCATCTTTTTTATTTTGAAATTTAGGTTCCCAATTTAATAAAATGGCTTTGGAATCACTCAAATCGGAGCTAAAATCTTCCCAAACAAGTCCATCAAAGTTGAAGTGCACCGACGTTGAAAAATATCCATTGGAGGGGTTTTAACTGCCCTGAGACTTCCCATGATTTTTAGGGCCTCTAAGAACCCTAGAGAACTCAAAATTTTCATTTGAAAAGCCCTCCTGTGTGAATTCCAAAATTTACTCAAAATTACGAAAATACCATTATGTTTCGTAAGCTTTTCGTAAGAAATTATTTCTTCATTCTAGCTCTGTTTTTCTTTCCGTCTAAGCCTAGAATTCTCATTTTTAGGAGTCTAGAATGCTTTCCAAATTTTTTGGGGCCTTAACTATCTCATTTTGGGGGACTTCCTTTTATATTTGGTGAATTTCGTTCATTAACGGAAAAACTGTATGTTACGTTTCTCATGTTTTCTCTCGTTTTCAAAAAACTAGATGTTACAAAATCCTTGCATACTAAAACTCTTAGTTCTATCAAGATCTCATGAAGAAAAACTCTTCTCCTCACTTTCTCTCTCTTTGCTACAACTTACAAGGCCTAGAAATACAAATTTTTGCAAGTTTTTGAGTAGAAACTTACCTTACTGCGAAGTACTCTTTACATAAATTGATTTTCACCTATTAGTTTCTTAAAAATAACTCCTTTTTACCTTGGCTCAAATGTGAACTTCAAGATTTCATGAAAAGAAAACTACCATTAGAAAACTCTTAAAGAAATAAACAATTTTCCTAACTGATGTGTGGTGAAATGGAGCCATTTACATGCCTAAATGGAAGCTTAAAGTCCTCTTCTCTCTTCTCTTAAGTGTGACGCCATTAAAGGTCTCAAAATCTAAAAATGGAAGCTTGGAGAAAGATGGTGGGATGTGGCTTGCTTAAGAAGTTTTATCTTATAATTTTTCAAAATGATCATTTTCCCCCTACTCGCTCATTTGCTTTATTTGGACTTATTTTTTAGGCTTTTTAGAATCTTACTGCTCCCTACAAACTTTCTTATTTTCAATTTCTTTATTTTTAACACTTTTAGTAGCGAAAAATATTGACATTAAAGGTCCAAATACTTCAATTTAGCTTAAATACAAAATTTCAACTTACCAAACTCAAAATCCATCCTAAACAGAATTGCTCAACCAAAAACACCATAAAAAGGAGTAAGGAATTTGGGTTCTAAGCCATGCCTTATATACTAGCATAATAGGACCATTTTTCATAAGTTCACAATTTCAGCTACTACAAAATTCATATATTAAGTTAGAAAACTCTAATTCATACAAATTAAGACTTTATGGAAAGCTAATGATATGAACTACATGCTATAAAAATTTTAGATCAAAACAAGTTTGTTTAGGCCATGAAAATCTAAAAAAATAGTAACCATATTAGCATTTAGGACCCAACCCAAACTTGAAATTTTAAGTATCCATATTTTTGGCTACATAGCTCTAATTTAGGTGATCTCAATGGTTTGGAAAGTTTGTAATACCAACTATATGCTTGTAAAATTTCATGAGTATTGGAGTCCATTTGACCCCTCAAGGACATGAAAAACCAGAATTGACCATATGAATAATACCTAAGTAATTCTGCATTTTTCAGCTAACTTTGAAAAATTATAATAAATTATGCAAAACTCCAAAATTTGTATTCTTTAGCTCTGTGAAAAAATCTAAATGAAATCTAAATTCTTGCCAAATTTAATACAAAAACTCATTCATTTGGTTAGATTTTGATTGAAGGGTACAAAATGGCTTAAATTGGTACATACATAGTACTAAATGGTTCAAACTAAGTTTCTTTCATTCATGTGACCATTTGAGCATGTCCTAAACATGAAATAAAGCATATATGACCATCTTATTAGGTCCTAAATATCATACAACTCAAAATTACTTCTCCACTTGGCATTATACACACACTTTCCATGGCACATACATATCCAAAATACATATTCCAGCATTTTCACAATTGAAATTGACACTTACATCATAATCTTATATTTTTACATATGTGATAATGTTTACATTACAAAAATATCTTGTACAACTATTCTTGTGCACTAAAATACATAAGATCCTAAATCATTGTCAAAGTTGCACAATTCATGCTTGTTGGCTTCTAACCTTGGCTGCTTAAGAGTTTCCTAGACATTGTTAGAAATAATGTGGGGAAGAGTAAGATTATATGAATCCTAATAGCTCAATCACCCTTCAAGTATACTTATAAGGCATGTTATCATCTCAAAGAAAGTAAGCATGCATTATAGGCATCCAAATATAAAACATAATCATATTTATGAAATCATATGGATCTATCAAAGTCAAAAATAAGCTCTAAGGACTTTTAGTCTAGCTTCACCTAATTATTTAGGACTTTTGGATTAGTCTCACCTACTTTTAGGGACTTTTAACTTAGACTCACTCACTTTTTAGACTTTTGGCTTCGTTTCACTTAAATCAAGGGACTTTTAGCACAACCTTACCCATCAAGAGCCATTTCATATTCCAAATGCATTTTAAGAAACATAATGATATCAAATCATCAAACCAATGGCAATAGGCACAATTTATAGTCTAACACACATACAAGCAATCAATGATAGTCAAATAACTAAGATAAGCATATAAGAATGGATGAAGAGCTACCTTTCTTAAGAAGCACAATTTTCCTCCTTAATTCTCTAGTCTTTCTTCTCGGCCTCACACACACACTAAAAAGAGGCTTGACTTACTTGGCTTAGACACATCAAATAAGACACAATTGTATCAATGGAACTAGCCTAGACACATCAAACAAGACATAATTGTATTAATGGAACTATCTTTAGCCTCACATAAGCTTACATAAGCCAATTCTAGCTTTAGGCATCCATATAGCTCCATTTATTGGCATAATGAAGCAACTTACATAATTTATTATCTTGGCTCCAACTCTCACTCAATCTAAGTCATATGACTCCATTTAAACTCATTAAAGTCATCACAAATTCAAACCAAGGAGCCTAACACTAAGTTGCTTCTTTATGCATTATACAACTCTAAATTTTTACCTTCCAAAATAAGGCTTATAAATTCAAACCAATGGTTTCTTTGGTATTTATAATTTATATCTAAACTATTTCTATCTTTAGAATTAAAGAAAACTTTCCCTCGATACTTCATGGAAGTCTTGGCTTAGACATGTACTTAAGGAGGCACTCATGGAGTTTTGTTAAATTTTCTTAGGAAATTAGCACCTATGAAGCTTCCTAGATCTCTTATGGACTCAATTATACTCTTACATAAGTTAAATTATTATTAGAAACTGTCATATTCCCCAAAGTGCAATCAAAATCCTAATTTCTATAACTTGCTGCCAAATGCTTCTTATTTAATTCCTTTGGTTCCATATGATTCTCTATGGTTCAAAACCTCATTTCCTATCAACTTTGGATCAAAATCAAATTCCCTTCATAGTTCCCCTAGGCTAGCTGAAACGAAGAATCATAGAAAAAATCAACAGAAACAAGTTTTTCAAGAAACAACAGACCTTGTTTGATTCCTTATCAAGTAGGCTTTCTTGTGTTGCTAAGGTTTCCTCTACACTGCTCCTTCCTTCTACTGAACCAGTCACAAATCACCACCATTCAAAACTTCAAAATCTTGGAAAGAGAGAGGAGAAAGAGGAGAAGAACATTGGAGAATGGAAAAGCATGAAAAGAGAGCATTTTCTTACCTTTTTTACTTGGTTTTCTTCCTCCTTTCTTCTCCTTTTTGTTCGCCACTTAGGATTGGCCTTGGTTCTATTTTGGGATAGAATGAAGTTGGTTTATAGGAGAGGAGAAGAGTGGTGTGACATATAAAGGGAAGGAAGGTCAATCACAACATTTTAAAATTTTCAACTATGTCTCTTAGACTTTGATTTCTCCATTTGAGCTCATTTTAACTCCTTTTTTAAAACTATCATTTCCATCATAAATTTAGGTCCTCTAATTTATTAAAAGCCTTTGATTTCACATTAATTGGATTTAAAACCTTACCGAACTGTTTGATCAAAGTTTTAGTTAACCGATAACTTAAATCATATACTAAAAGGTTTTAATCATTCTAACGATTCTTTTGATTTTCTAAACCTCTGAGAACTCTAATGAGTTCAATTTTCTCATTTAAAACCTATTCTTTTAAGTTTTCAAAAAGTTATCTGAAATTATAATTTTGCCACTATATTTATCCTTTAATTCATTCAGCCATATTAGCTCCATTTTTGGTTGATCCTTAGGCTCTTGACCATATTTTTAGATGTTTTAATTATCAATATAGTCTCAATTAGCTTTAATTTGCTTTGCTTTAAGGTGATCCTATCTCATTTTATTAGTTTCAGTACAGTTTTTGAAAAAATAGTTATTACACTTGCTACACTAATTATCATTTTATCCTTATTTAACCTTAATTCCATTTACTTTTGGGTCCTCTTTTATTAACATACCAATCCCAATTCGGTTAAAAGCTAGATGTTACACCATAAAATGCTTCTTTTTTACTATTAATTTGGATATGTAATAGAGGAGATGCTTAGCAAAGGAAATAGTTAGAATCACTTACCTTAATAACAATAGTAATGTGTGTGCATGATAATATCATAATTCTAATCTTCATTATGTATGATATTTATATCCTTACTATCTTTATATGTTTCAAACAAGGAAAGAATAAAAAATGCTTTCTATAACTTATGTAGCTAAACTATTATTGTTTTTCAAAATTAACAATTCTTTTACTAAAAATGTAAATTTTCATTTATTTCTAGTAATATGTTCAAATATAGATTTAGACCATGACAACCATAAAAAGTATGTAATTAAAGTAGAGTAGGTGTATGTAGATGTCTCAAGTGTTGGACAAGTCTAAGTGATCCTAAATGTGAAATGGAAAGTAGTCAATAAAAAGGGACAAGCCTTATTTGTTATCTAGGATATTATGGAAACTAATTAAGATCTTAGGAACATCATGGAACTTTGTTTTATGTATATATTTGCTACTACCATGACTATACTATAATAATGTTTTGACAAACTAGAAGAAATGACAAGTATTGAATTTACTTATATACTTTTAGTTGTGAAACTTTTACATTGTTAATTTTTATCTTTCACAATGCACAAAATTTCAATTACAAATTATTAAATAATTAATAAATAAATAGAAGGTTATAAATAAGTCTCAAAGTAATAGTGTAAATGTTAGCCGTTGACCTCACTAAGAAACCTATCAAACAAAAGAAAAGAATTTTGGTAAGCCCAAAAGGATTGCCAGCAAGTAGGAGGTGCAAAAGCTCCTAAAAGCTTGTTTTATTGAAGTCTAGTATAACAAGTGGGTAGCCAACCTAGTTTTAGTGAAGTATGCTAATAGCAAGTGGTGCATGTACATTAACTTCACTAATCTTAACAAATTCTATCTAAAAGATAGTTATCCTCTTCCCATATAGACAGACTAGTTGGTGGATCATTAGGCACCAACTCTTGAGTTTTATGAGTTCCTATTTAAGTAAAACTAAATCAAAATTGTAAAAGAAGAGATGGGAAAGAATGCCTTTGTGACAAAAGGAGGAATCTACTATTATGAGGTCATGCCCGTTGACATAAAAGATGTAGGTGCAATTTATCAAAAGTTGGTCAACAAAGTCTTTCAAAAAAAGAAAGGAGAAACATGAAAACATTTGTTAATGATATGCTAGTTAAAAGGAGGAAGCAAACTACATAAAAAGACTTGAAGGAAACCTTCAACACACTATGAGCCTACAACATAAGGCTAAACTCAACCAAATGTGTGTTTGGAGTAAAAAGAAAGAAATTTTTAAGTTTTATGATAACTTAAAGGGGGACAAAGGCTAATTCATAAAATGTTTGAGTGGTCATGGAACTACTTTCACCTTAGAATATCAAAGATGTACATGTAACAAAAAGAATTATGGTACTTAACAAATTCATATCAAAGATGACCACCAAATGCCTAACCTTTTTCAAGGTCTTACATGGATCTAAAGAGTTTAAATGGACTAAGGAATGTGAACAAGATTTTTGTAATATGAAGGAGTATCTAGGTTTGTCATTTCTATTATTAGCTCCCTTTTAAGATAGGCCCAGACTTATTCATCAATTGATTTCATGGAAATGCATAACTTCGGCATTAGTAAAGGCAATCAATACCTTATATATTTTATAAGTTCCTTCCTGTAGGAAACTAAAATAATTACACAAAGCTAGAAAAGCTGGCAGTCTACTAAGTCATTATAGCCAAAAGACTATGCTTATACTTTCGGACCCATTTTATCATTGTGCTTACAAATTAGTTATTAAGGCAAACTCTCCACAAACTTGAGCTATTAGGATGACTAGTCAACCAAGCAATGGAGTTGTCTAAATTAACCTTTCTTATCAACTCTATTTAGCAATCAAAGGTCAAGTCCTGGCATATTTCATCTTTAAAATGACCATTTCAAGAAGTAAAACTAACCATAAGGAGAGCCTCATATGGACCCCAAAGGTTGACAACTCCTCTAACAACAAATACAGTGGAGCAAGACTTTTCCTTATTGACCCATTTAGTAAAAGTCTTCAATGTTTTGTAAAATTTGAATTTTCAAAATCTAACAATGTTACAAAGTATGGAGTAGTGATAACTAGCCTAAAGCTAGCTAAAGAAGTAAGAGCCAAAAGGCAAAAGAACCCATATAGTGAAATACATGAAAAGGGCAAAAGAGTTAATAAAGGAGTTTGAAAAAGTGAAAAGCACTCATATATCTAAGTTGGTGACCTCAAAAAGCCCTCATTAACAATTAGGTCATATATGTGGAACAACAAATTATACCCAATATGGAAGAGGAGAAAGTTGAGGCAATTGAGAAAGGTGACAATTAAAGCAAGCAAAACCCCATGAAACATTACCTAAGAGAAGGATACCTCTCAAACAATCTTGAATAGATGAGGCACATTGTCAAGCAAGCAACTTTCTTTACCAAATTGCTAAGAGTTCTTTAAGCATTGCAAACAATGCTCAAAATAACAACAAAGAACACACCTTTCAACTTGGTGTATGGAACATAAGGAGTGTTCCCTATTGAAACCACAATGCTCTTGATTTGCGCATAGAATTACAATGAGAAAACAAATGATTAGGAGTTGTTAGACAGCTTAGACTTAATTGAGGGGCATCGACTTAAAGTAAAATTAGAAAGTGAGAATCATAGGAGGATGATGGAAAATTATTACAACAAGAGGGTCAAACAAATGCACTTCCACCCTAGTGACCTCATGTTTCAAAAGCTTGAAGGCATATGCAAGTTGGAAGCCCAAGGAAAACTAGCAGCCAGTCAGGAAGGCTCATTTGTGATAATAGAAGTTCTAAAAAGAGGAGTCTACTACTTATAGACCATAGAATTTACCATGGGCTTAAGGCCTTAGAATGTGAAAAGTTTGAAAAAATACTACTACTAAGTATGAGGAAGAGCAAGGTAATTCTCAATCTTTAATATATAGCCAAAGAAAAGTGTGAACTAGCACTTTCAACTTTACAAAAAAATTCGATACTAGACCACTACTAAAAAAGAAGTAATGAAAGTAACTAAATATGTTAAGATGAATCATTCAATCTACTTAGATAGCAAGTCACTACAACTCAACTTTACCTGTATTACAATTTATTCTCATTGAGGGGAGATAACACTCATAATGAGGTCTTAACCTTGCCCAAGAAGGGTGTTCACCTAATAAGGCCACTCTTATAGTTTTTCCTTACCTAGGTCTTAAGCATGCATACCCTAAGACCTTTCCCTAGTGGTTAATGGGAGCTTGTCAAAATCTTTAAGGCCAAATGGATGGACGTAATCCTTTAAAAAGAGCCATGAGAATGACCTTCCATTTGTAGCGAATAGTAAAGAAACCAACTCCCAATCTCCTAAACAAGGAGAGAATAACATTGATTACTAGAATTCCTACTTTGGATCCAAAAAAACATATGAAAAAGAGAACATCTTTATCCTAAACTCAAATACCATGACATGTCACCAAGGAAAAGACCACTATCCGAAGTACGAGTTCAAAAGAATTCATGAGTTAGATAAGTATATTTAACAATTAAAGAAGAAAAGCATAAACCCTTTATTATGCTTTCAAATACTGGTTGCTTTAAGCACAATACAAAGGGTATTGGTTGCTATATAGTTTTCTCAAATACTAATTACTTTAAACATGGTACAAGATACATTGGTTGCTTCTAGGCACAACACGAGTACATAATTCTTATCACTGATCACTTTACACTATAATGTTTTCCTTAAAAAAAGGGGCAATAAAAGCAAAGAACTTAATAAAAAGAAATTAGCAAAGAACTTAGATGTGCACAAGAAGATAAACTTTTATTTATCATTCAAAAGCTACTATAATAGATTTATGCAACAAATTTGGACAACAAAATCTAACTTATGGAACTACAAGAAATCCTAAATACCATCCCCTAGAGCTCTAAGAAATCCAATGCAAAAAAAAAATACGAGGAAGAAGACAACAAGGCTACCAAAGGCCTATAGACTAGATGTAGCTCATTACCTTTTTCCCAACAAACATCCACAATTATAATGATCAAGATATGGGCAAGGAGTAACATTGTTGCTTCTCCCTAGGAGACTAATTACCTGACAAACTAGCCATTGCAATAAGGAAGAGACATAATCAAAGCAACCATAGCTGCTCATGCACTTAATCAAGGAAACCACAATCACAGAAGAATTAGTCTAATGTAGCTTCAAAGGTACCTCCTTCACCTTCTTCTTCTTTCACTAACAAGAGCAACAAGCTGCCAAAGGCTTCTAACACCACGGTATCAATAAACATCATAGAAGCAAAGACTACACAAAGAGAAAAATTCTCACCTACAAATAAGAGACTAGCCTTTTCTTCTTTACATGACAAAACCTCTTGGCCTCAACAACCTTATAAAGACAACAAAAAGCAAGGACAAGGTAGTCTTTCTAAGAAGCATTTTAAATCCCTCAGATATGACAATTAGGGAAAAAAGGAGAATTACAAGGAAAAGCCATTAATCTCTTAGAAATGATAATGGGAATTTAATAATGAAGATATGCATTAACTACCCAAAGGACATTTCAAGAAAACAAGTCTTATTAGAGCATAAATGCAAAGGATAATTATCAAAATGGAAGTCCAATCTAGTAGACCAACCATCCCCGAAAAAGCCACAAGGGTTAAAATAAATCCCAAAAGGACATGTGTCCCTAATGGATATGATTCACTCAAGGCATAAGGTGTGAATTTCAAACTCTATGGCAAAGTGATATCACATAATAGTAACAAGACAAGACAAGATAAGCTTGCCATTTAAGACTATGAGACCTTAGCAAAGAAAGGTCCATGTGACCTTAACAAAGAAAGCTTTTTGCAACCTTGGTAAGGAAAGGATTTTGCGACCTTTGTCACACAAGATCTATACAACCTTACCAAGAAAAGGCTTATGCAACCTTGGCCACTCCAAGTCTATATGACCTTAGTAAGCAAAGGTTTATGTAACCTTAGTCTTGAGGTCTACATGATTCTAACAAATAAAGCCTATACAACCTCAACAAAGTAAGGTTTATGCAACCCAAGGATCAAGGTTTATGTGACCTCAAGAAACACAACAAAGGTTTATATTAACTTTAGTAGCAAAAGTCTGCAAGAGCTCACTAAATGCGATCCTATAAAGAATGAAAGCTCAACCTTAAAAATAGGTAAAATAAAGCACACTATAGAACATGATATAAAAAAGAATTTGAACAACATAGTCAGAAAATGACTACCCAATGTCATCCTTTAGGCAAAAAAGCTATTACAACATCATTGTCGTTATGTCTCTAATTCATCTCCAAAAAAAGGGGAGGGATTTCTCAAGATCTTTAACCTTAACTTCGAAACCATTAATAGCTCCAAGCTTGCCTTTAGGCACTTGCCTTGAATTCTCTTTAGGACCTTTAACAAGCTTTGAGAGATATTGTCTAGTATATTCAAGTTTAAACCCTGACTCCTCAAACTCTAACTGAGCTTTTAGTAACTCCTAAGATGTGTCCACTATGCACTCCCTTAATAGAACAAAACTCTTGTTAAAGGCCTTCTTGATGTGGTTAGTACCTTTCTTAGCATCAGCAAAATAAGTAATTGAGAGAAACTACCTTGGAATCACCTCTTCTTCACCTCAGGAACATCTAAATTCTTGGCATTTGCTATTATCAACTCTTATATTTGGTCATGACTTTGGCCTTCTCAATAAAAAAGGCACCAAACTCTTCTAAGTTTTTCATTGATACCTTGAAGATGAGCAACCTTATTGGTTGAAGCAATAGCCTCCTTTTGATATAATATCAAAAAGGCTTCAAACTCAACCACTTGATATCGTAACTGTAACATCTGATTCTCTGAGAAAAAACGTAAGAAACGTAACGTACGATTTTTCTATCAACGAACGAAATTCATCGAATACAAAAGGAAGTCCCCTAAAATGATGTAGTTAAGGTCCCAAAAAATTTGGGAAGCATTTTAGACTTCTAAAAATGAGAATCCCATACTCAAATGGAAAGAAAAATAGAGTTAGAATGAAGAAATAATTGCTTATGAAAAACTTACGAAACATAATGACATTTTCATAATTTTGAGTAATTTTTGGAATTCACAAAGGAGGGTTTTTTAAATAAAATTTTTGAGTTCTCTGGGGTTCTCAGAGGCCCTGAAAACCATGAAAAGCCTCGGGACAGTTAAATCATCTCCGGTTGATGTTTTTCAACGTCTGTGTACCCAAACTTTGACAGATTTATTCGGGAAGGTTTTAGCTATAATTTGAGTGATTCCAAAGGCATTTTGCTAAATTGAGAACTTAAATTTTATAATGAAAAAGAAGGTTTTAAAAAGGAGCTAAAACGAAGTAGAAACGAAAATACCAAAAATAAAGGGTAAAATTGAAATTTTTGAAAAGTTCTTCCTCCTTTATATACATAAGTGGCGCCCTTCTTCCCCCTTCATTTTAGTCAACCAAGCTCTACCCAAAAACTAGAGAAAATCCTAGGGGATGAGGCACGCAAGAGGAGGAAGAAAAGGAGGAGAAATTCAAGCTAAAAGGTAAAGAAATTTAGTAGTTTTTCATGTTTTCTTCCTTCCAAACCTCTTTTCTTCAATTCTCCTTTGTTTCCTTTGATTATAATAAGGTTTATAAATCTATTTTAAGGGAGAAATTAAGAAAAAATTTTGGAATTGAAGAAAGGAGCTCAAAGAAGACAAGATTCAAATGAGAAAAAGCAAGAAGACAAGGCAATTTCTTCTTCTATGGTTGCTATCCCTTCCTCCTCTTTCTCTACCATTTCGCCCCACTTAAGAAACCCTACGAGGGTTTGATTTTTAGGCAGAACCAAGGGTGATTCTTAGAAAAAAGGATGTGAGGATTAATAATATGCAAAGAGAATTAACAAATAACTATGAAAATTCAAGATGCAAAGTCTAGGGTTTCATATATTCCTTGTAGAATTTGATTTGATACCTTGATTCCTATGTCTAAATAAGAGTTTAAATGAGCTCCTAAGATCCCTAAAAGTCTCCCTATGTACTTCCTCCATCAAGGAACCAAAGCAAAGTCTATGAAGGCCATTATACTTCATTGTCTCGGCCTAAGAGGGTTACCATACCTAGAGAGAGTTTTAAATTTTTCTAAACCTATTTTTGAGTCATATATGATGAATGAATATGAGGGGAAGCCTTGGAAAAAACTTAGAAAGCTCAGAGAATGAGTTGATGCTTCATGTTCCATAATATGACCTAAAGAAACAATATATAATTAGGCTCTTTATTTTAATTGTGTGATGACTCCAAGAGGCTTAAAAGAAGTTAAAAATCATATTTAAAAGGAAAGAATGGAGCCTAGAATTTATTTGATGGGCGTTGCTTCATTAGGTGCATTCTTGGAGACATAAAAGGGCTAATAAGCTAAGTTAGTATCTAAGCAAGTTGTCTGGCCTTAGACTTTACTTCAAGAGTATAATTAGCTTCCATATGATGTGTCTAGGGTAAGAGGAATGATCTCCACCTTCTTGGGTGTGTGAGGTCAAGGGAGAGGATTCAAGGCTTAAGGAAAAAGTGTATAAATGCTAGCAAGGTAGCTTTCTGCACCTTCTCTCATGCATGATTGCTTACTTTACTTGTCTTTGAATGTGTGTATGTGTATTTCAAGTCATGAAAAATGTTCTAGCATGAGCTCTTACTCTATGGTACTATGATGATACATTATGTTTTTCAAATAATATTTATGATGTTTGCCTTGTTTTACTTGAGTGTGGTGAGGCCAAGAACCTTTAGCCATAGTGAGGATGAGACAAGAACCCCTAAGATTGGTTAGAACAAAGTAAAGAGTCTCCTAAAAGTGAAGTTAACTTCTAAGAACAAGGTTGAGTCTAAAAGCCTCTTAAAGAATAAGTAAGGTAAGTCCAAAATACACAAGTAAATGGGTGAGGTTAATCCACTTGCTTGACAAACCTATGTATGCTATGTATGACTTTTTCAAATACTAAGAATGCTTCTTAAATGATTGCACATGTCTATATGCCATGCATACATTTATGAGACTTGTTTTGCATACTTTATGTATGATTAAATGGGAAACGAGCTATTAGGATTCTTTGAATCTCATCCCCTCCTCTTTAATGTTCTAATATGCTAGGTGGACTAAGAAATCAAAGGAATGGGAGCCAACCACATGAGAAAGGAAAGCTTGACACTAAAGTGCATGAATTTAGCTACTTTAAGGCCTTATGAATGATAATTAGTGTTATCTATTATTGCATAAGACCCATGACCTCTTGAACATGCATAATTATGTTAATATGTGATGTAGAAATGAGAGATCATATTATATGACCATTAGAATGTATATTGAGCATGAGATGACAAACTTTGCTTCTTGAAAGTGTGATGTATTAGTGTATAAATGGAAGTGGAGTAGCCAAATTGATATACATGAGATTTGGGACCATTTGGGCAGTTCATACAAGTCCTATTTATGCTTTCAAACTTGCCCAAAATGTGCCAAACTCCAAGGAAAGCTATTTGGATATTTTGGTATCTTGTATGGAGCCAAAATTGACCATATTGGAACCCTATGTCACTTTTTATCTAAATGAACTCTTTTTGATCTGAGATTTAGCATGTAATTAGAGCTGTTGAGAGATTTTTGGGAAGCTAAAGAACAAAATTTTCAAAGGTTTAGAGAATATTTGATGTCTAGAGAATATTTGATGAATTTCCAAAGTTAGCAAAAATTCTGATTTTACTTTGATGCACTGTTCACTTGGTTTGAAAATGATTTCTATCATATAGGGCTTAAATGATGTCCAATTTTCATGAAATTTTATATAGAAAAACTAGATATTTCCAGTGGGAAGCATCTCATTTGAAGGTCTACAGAGGGAGATATGAATTTTTGAAGTTCCTGCCCAGTATTAGACGCTCCAATTGACCTCAAGTACTGTTTGATTGGGTTTCGAGCTCTAGGCATGCTTGAACTAGTCTAGAGTTATTTTTCCCTCTAACTAACATCCACAACTTTCTAGATTGGTATCATTTACATGGATTAGATTTTTTTGAAATTAATTGGACATTTTTGAAGTTTGCTACAGAATTTTGTGACAACGTTAGTAGACGGCTAGACCTTTGGACCATTTCAAATGTCAAACATCTTCTGTGTTGTATTTCATGGTCTGGATATATTTTTAGCATAAAGTAGACATGTGTGGCTTTCCAGAATGGGCAAGAATGCATAATTTTGGTTTTTTTTAAAATTAGTTATAGTTTTTTAAAATTTATGATAGAAAAGCCAAAATTCTATCCGAAATTACTCCATGAAATCTCATGCTTCCCTTTGCTTTGCACGACCTCTAGGTGAATTTTGATGATGAAAATGGCTTGTATCTATGTATTTAAATATGAGATTATGATACATGAATCCAAATGGCTCACGAGACTATGAAAGAAAAATTTTACCTGTAGAGGAACGTAACTTATCCATGAAAATGAATGACATTATATTGCCTCCTATAGAACAAGCATGAAATGAAGCATGAGAATTGTATGAATTGAGTCTTAAAAGTATGGTGTTACAATAACGTCCAAATACTCTTACATCTTTTTCCTTTCCTAACCAAATTATTATTGTCTGCCCAAAGCACGACATAAACCACAGTCTTTAAGAATATTTTCAGCAAGATCAAGAAAAAAAAATACTACTAAGAGTAAATAGGGTAAAAATATAAAAAATAAAAAGGTAATTCTTCTCACCTCGATAGCAAAATCTAACACTACATATTTAAGTGCAATGAGGCCGTCATCCTGGCATTCCAAACCTTCATATTAAAAGCACTTTTGATAAGTTGATCACAAGCTTTAGATAGAGGTAACACTTTTACCATCTTCTTAAAAAGATCAATGTAACTATATGTAATATCCTGTTTTCGTTAAACAACGAAAATGGGTGCATTTTCAAAGTGAGTCCGTCAAAATGAATTAGTTAAGGTCCCAAAAAATTTGAGTAACATTCTAGACTCTTAAAAATAAGAATTATAGGCTCAAAAGGAAAGAAAAATGGAGCTAGAATGAAGAAACAAAATTTAACAAAAAACTTATGAAACGTAATGATATTTTCATAATTTTGAGCAAATTTTAGAATTTACACTTGAGGACTTTTTAAATGAAAGTTTTAAGTTTTCTAGGGTCTTCAAAGGCCTTGAAAACTGTGAAAATCTCCAAGACAATTAAAACTCCTCCGATAGATGTTTTCTAATGTTGGTATATCTAAATTTTGATAAATTTATTCAGAAAGATTTTAGCTCCGATTTGAGTGATTCCAAAGGTATATTACTAAATTGGAAACCTAAATTTTATATTGGAGAAGACGGTTCTAAAAAAGAAACTAAAACGAATTAGAAATAAAAATGCTAAAAACGAAGGACAAAATAGACATTTTTGAAAAGTCATTCTTCCTCCACCTATATATATAGGGTGCCCACTCTCCCATTCACTTAGCCTCATATTTTTCTGCCCCAAATCATAGAAGAAACCTTATGAGAGTGGCACACAAGAGGAAGAAGAAGAGGAGGAGAAATCAAGGTTTAAAGGTATAGAATTTTGGTAGTTTTTCATGCTTTCATCTTTCCAAACCTCTTTTCCTTCATTCTCCTTCATTTTCTATGATTATAATGAAATTTATAAATCTTTTTTAATGGAGAAATTAAGGAAAAAATTTGGACTTTAAGAGAGGAGGCCAAAGAAGACAAGATTCAAGTAAGAAAATTAAGGTAATTTCTTCTTCCATGATTGCTACCCCTTGCTCCTCTTCTCCCTATGGTTCGCCCTACTTAAGAAGTCATAGGAAGGATTGGTTTTTAGGTAGAACCAAGAGTGATTGTTAGGAAAAAGGGTGTGGAGATTAAAAATATACAAAGAAAATTAACAAATAACCATGAAATTTCAAGATGCAAATTATAGGGTTTCATATGTTCCTTGCAAAATCTGATTTGATACCTTAATTTTTATGCCTAAATGAGAGTTTAAATGATCTCCTAAGGTCCCTTGAAGTCTCTCCATGTGCCTCCTCCATCAAAAAAACAAAGCAAAGTCTATGGGTGCCATAATGCTTCCTAGGTTTGGCTAAGAAGGGTTTGCATACCTAGGGAGAGTTTTAAATTTTTCTAAATCCATTTTTGAGTCATATATGATGAGTAAAGATGAGTGGAGGCCTTAGAAAAAAATTTAAAAATCATAGAAAGTGAGTTGGCCTTATATGTTCCATTATATGACCTAAAGAAGCAATATGTAGTTAGGCTCTTTATTTTAATTATGTGATGACTCCAATATGTTTAAAAGGAGTCAAGAATCCTATATGAAAGGAAAGAATAAAGCTTAAAATTTATTTGATAGGTGTTGCTTCATTAAGTGCATTCTTTGAATCATAAAGAGGTTAATGAGCCAATTTAGTATCTAAGCAAGTTGCGTGGCCTTAGAATTAATTTTATGAACCTAATTGATTTCCATAAATTATGTTTAGGCCAAGAAAAATCATTCCCACACCTTTATGTGTGTGAGGCCAAAAAAGGGAGACGAAATTCAAGAGAAAAAGTGTGTGCTTACTTCCAAAGTAGCTCCCTCCTCCTTCTTTCATATATGATTGTATGCTTAGCTTGTCTTTGAAAGTGTGTATGTGTGTTTTAAGCCATAAAAGTATTCTAGCATGATTTCATAGGCCATGGTACTATGATGACCTATTATATTTTCAAATGATGTTTACTATGTGTATTTGGGTTTGCTTGAGTATGGTAAAACGAAGAACCCTTAGCCATGGTGAGGATGAGCTAAGAACCCTTAAAGTTTAGTTGAAACAAAGTGAAGAGTCTTCCAAAAGTGAGGTTGACTTTCAAGAGTAAGGTTGAGTTTAAGAACCTCTTAAAGAATAAGTAAGGCTAATCCACATACTTGGCAAGCCTATATATGCTATGTGCGACTTTCTCAAATGCTAAAATTGCTTCTTGAATGTTCATGTTATGAAATATTCCTATGCATGTATTTGTAAGATTGGTTTTACATCTTTATGTGTGATTGAAAAAGAGATAAGCTATTGGGATTCTTTAAATCTCATTCCTTCCTCTTCAATGTTCTAATATGTTAGGTGAACCAAGAGAACAAGGAAATAGGAGCTAACCACATGAGAGATGAAAGTATGACAATGAAATGCATGGAATTTACTACTTTAAGGCCATAAAAATGGCAATTGATGTAATTTATTATTGTATATAACCTATGACTTCTTGAGCATGTGTAATTATATTAATATGTTGTCTATAAATGAGAGATTATGTTATGTGCATACTAGAATGTAATTTGAGCATGTAATGGTAATTTTAGTTTCTTAAAAACTTGATGCATTAGGTATAAGTGGAAGTGGAATGGCCAAAATGAAATGTATGAAATTTAAAACCATTTGAGCAATTCATATAAGTCATAATCATACTTTTAAACTTGCCCAAGAGGTGCCAAATATCAAAAGAAATCATTTGGATACTTTGGTATCCTATATGGAGCAAGAATTGACCATATTGGAGACCTATACCACTTTTTGTCCGAATGCACTCTTCTTGATATGAGATTTGGCATGAATTTAGAACTTGTTGAGAGATTTTTGGAGCTAAAGTGTAGAATTTTTGGAGGCCTATGGAATATTTGATGAATTTTTAAAGTTGGAAAAAATTTTGAATTTTGTCAGGTTACTTTTCATACTGGTTTGAAAAAGAATTTTATCACTCAAGGGCCAAATGATGTCCAATTGTCACAAAATTTTATAAGAAAAAACTAGACATTCCTAGTGACTTGTGCCAACTAGAACCACCTCATTTGGATGTCTAGAGAGGGAGATATGAATTTTTAAAGATTCTACCCAATATCAGGCATTCAGATTGAACTCAAGTACTGTTTGATTAGTTTTCGATGCTTGGACGTGCCTGAACTAGTCTTAAGTTATTTTTTCCCTCTAGATAACATCAATAGTTTTCCAAATTGGTATTATTTGCATGGATTAGATTTTTGTGAAATTAATTGGACATTTTTTAAGTTTGTAGCAGAAAGTTGTGACAGTACCAGTAGCCAGCCAGACCTCTACACTTTTTCGAATGTCAAATATCTTCTATGTTATGTTTCATGGCCTAGACATATTTTTAAATAAATTAGATATGTGTAGCTTTTCAGAATAGCCAAGAATGCATGATTTTGAGTTTTTTAGAATTAGTTATGATTTTGTAAAATTTGTGACAGAAGTGAAAAAATTCTAGCCGAAATTGCATATATGAATTTTATGTATCCCCTTGTAGGGGTGTTCATAGGTTCGGTTTGGTTCTGTTTTAGACTAAAACCAAATCGAACCAACCTTGTTGGTTCAACAATTTTTTGGATCTTTTCGGTTTTAAATTCTAATCGGTTTGGTTCGGTTTGGTCCGGTTTAGTTCATGTTTTTTTGGCCAAAAATATTTTTTTAGGATTTTATTCTTTGCAATATATAGAATTTAATTTCTAATATTATGCATCTTATTAAATTTTAACCAATAATAATGTATTTATAATTTATTATTTTTATTTTTATTTTTAGTCTAAAAAATACCCATAAATTGACAAAAAGTTTTGAAAAGTACAAAAAATAACATAAAATAAGAGTAATATTTTATAATAAAATAGTATAGGCAACTTGTCGGTTTGGTTCGGTTTAACCGAACCAAACATGCCATGAACTGACAACCGAACCGAATTAATCGGTTTTAGATTTAAAAAAACCAAACCAAACCATTTGTTAATCGGTTTTTATTTGTTTTGGTTCGGTTTGGTTTGGTTTTGTTCACCCCTATCCCCTTGTCTTACACGAGCTCTAAACTAACTTTTGGGGATGGAAATGAGTTGTATATATATAATTAAATATGAGAATATGATATATGAACTCCCATAATCCACGAGACATCGAATGAAAATTTTATATACTATGCAATGCTAAAATAATTAATATTTTATATGTCATTTCTTATGATTTCCATGAAGTGCATGGTATGAGGCATAGGAATTGCATGAGGAAGGCTAAGAAATTATGGTGTTACACTATATGCCTCAAGAGCCATTTCCTTCATACTACCTTTAAGCTAGTCCACAATAATCAAACTATTTCTTTGACCTAGCTGGACTCGAATGGCTAATGTAGAAGGCTGCCTTTAAAACTTGCCACTTCACCAGCACCATTGTTGCCAGTATTCCTAACAACGAGACCTTTAACAATAGGGCCACTTGAGCCACCTTGTGGCAGAGGGACTAATAGGATCCTGACCTTTGCAATAAGGGCACTAGCTTGTTCACCAAACTTAGTCTTCTTAAACTATTCCAACAAAGCTTCACATGCCTTCCTTATAGTTTTTCTCTTTCGACCTAATGACATAAGAATGTTTGCATCCATCATCTTCTTAGTTCGATACTCCTAACTCACAAAAGTTTGTGCTCCTTTACCTTTAGCTTGAGAAAGGAGAATAGATTTTAGACTCCTCACCAAAAAGTCTTAACTTACTTGTAAAGCTGTGGACATAAACAAAAGTTACAAAAAGGCGCAAAAAATAAAAATGACACAAGCAATAAAAGGTAAAAAATTCAAATTCTATAAAATCTCCATTAATCCTAATGGACATGAGAGGCTTCAGCTCAGAATTATTCAAGCAAAAAGTAGTGCAAAAGAGATAACACAATCAATAGTGCAAATGAACAAGCAATACAAGAATAAAATTTAGTACATTGAAGGATAATCAACCGTACTAAAAGACTTGAACAGATTATCTCACAATTTTGCACCTTATAAAGCTCAGCCTGTAACACATTAATAGGCAGTAGTGTGTTAACACTCAAAAAACATCATTTGCTTCCATGAGCAAGTGAATCTCATTGATGAATTAATTGATGATGTTAAACTCTTCTTTCAACCTCAAAGACTCTCTTTTGCCTTTCTTCTTCAAAATGTCAACCTAGACATGAGGAAGTTGAAATCGAACCCCTTCACCCTTAAGTCGTGCATCTTTTATGAAAAAGGAAGGCATCTTTCTAATACTTTGGAACCTTATTAATTGTCTCCTTAAAGATGTCATTACAATCTTTCCAAGGAAAAAAATAGCACTAAATTTTCCAAATACAAAAAAGGAAAGTATAGTAAAAAACTATTTGGTATAGGGGCCATTTTAGCTAACAAACAAGCTAAGCAAAAACCTAATATCTTTCTCAAAGCTAGGGAAAAAATTTCAACAAACACAAGTACTAATCCTTATGATAGCCAATAATGGCTTGGGAATGGGAAAATGAAGCCCAAAGCTCATGCAATGAGCATATATAAAATGGGAAATCATTGGGCAACTTGTCTGACACATTGCCCCTTTAGGAATAGACACCACAAATCCTGAGGGAAGATGCAAACTTTTGATAAGCTTGTTAATATGTCCTACAGTGTAGCCATAAACCACCCTATCAGCAACTTGGTTGTGCCTCGCCATTATCTTCAGCATGAGCATCATCAATATTATCGATAGTGGAAATCTCCTCTCAAATGCTTAAGGAAGGACCAACTATCTTAAAATGTTACTATGAGAGCCCTTATTACCTATACTAGACTCTTCCTTAACCTTAAGGGATGGAAACGAATTGGATGATTCTCTAATGGAAACCATTTTCCAATAAAATGCTAATAGCAAAATGAAGTAACAAAAGGACTTAAACAACTATATAGATAGGCTAATCACCTTTGGCCTTTCAAATGTCAAGTAGTAAAACCAAGACTAAAAGGGAAAATGCCATGAGAAAAAAAAAATCCAAAAACTCCTTTTCTATGTTAGGGGCAAAAAGGGAAAAAGGTATAAGCTAAAAAGACCTACAATGAATGAACCATGTTATGACAATCAAGTAGCAAGCACATTTTTAACCATGGAAAACCTACAAGCAATGTAGGCTTAACCCTCCTAATGGAGATCTCAGGCCCATAGCCTTAGAAAAGCCTATAATCATAAGAACAATGAAAAAAAAAGGCCATAAGAGTAAAAGGAAGGAAAACAAAGTATTAAGCTATGCAATTAAATTACATTTATGATAAAGTAAGGTAAACTAGGGAAAAAAGGAAGACAAATAGTTTGTAAGGTCTAAAACCTATCACAAATACATAAAATGACAATCGTTTAGGGCACAGTTATAAAAGCATGGACACATAGTAGATGCCTATAAGTACAACATCAAATATAAAGTAAGAAAGGAAAAGGGGAATGTCTTGAACTCAAGCCCACCTAAGACTAAAAATAGAATTAAGAAAGGATAATAAGGCAAGACCATCCTCAATAACATAAACCCCACTCCTACTCAAACAATAATGAACTCTAATCAAGTCATAAGGAAACAATTTCATGAAAAGCTTGTAGGTTATACTCTCATTTGCAAAATAAGCATTCATAATTCACTTTTAAAGTATACGATTTCCCCAACTCTGATTTAAGCAAATCACAAGAAGCCTATAATCGAATAGTGCTCCACCAAAAAAATTGACATTTTCATTTGCAAAATAGAGGAGGAGCCCTAAAAATGCCCCCACTTAAGGTACGTCCTCTCACCAACCTTCATTTTCACCTTAACATAGCCTCAAACTGTAAAAGGCAACCAGGATTGTGAACCATAAAGGTAGCATAGCTTGCCCACACATTTGGACAAAATTCATGATCACTATAATAGTAGACAAAATCAACTATGTCAATGATAGATTGAACTTAGTTAAAACCATTCTAATGAAAAGATGATGAAGGAATCAAACCCATAAAACATTGATCCGCATACATACACCACACCACCTCGGAGTTGGTGTCCAAAAGAACAAGGAAATCCTCTTGCAAAAATAGACAAAAACAAGAAAGAAAGACAAATACTATAATGCATGGAGTACACTAAAGCGAACTCCTGATGAGACACCACAACATGACTCTCCATGGTAGAAAAACCGTAAGAAGGTGAACAAATACCTTTTAGGAGAGAAAAGATACTGTGATCACTCTCATTAGGAATCTCAGTCATTTCCAAGATGACATAAGTAACACAATTGTCCAAAATTTTGAAACAGAAAGTTTGAAAACACATTACTTTAAGCCTACTCAACTCAAGACTTTACTAGTAAACTTGGGGATAAGTATTATGAAAGCTTTCTAAGCCCAATATTTTTAGAAAATAGTAATCTCATTATAACCAAACACAATAAAGTGGTGACAATAAATAACTTTGGATTCTCTTCTTAGCCAAGAAATAAAATATATTATATCTTATTTAAAACTTAAGTAGTACAATGCTTATAAGTTGGGCTAAACTTTTTTTTTGTCATATTCTCAACACTGATATATATATCTTTTTTATTTTTATTAATTAGATAAATAAATTAAAACTTTTTAAAATGACTATTTATTAATAATCAATCTCTTTTTAAAATAAAACTTGCATTATATAAAAATAAAATATATTAACCCAAGTTTGGCATGTGAAAAAATTTCATATCATTTTCTCTTAAATTAATATTGGTTTGTGCCAATTTTTCCTGTTAAAAATCGAATGAAAAATTGATATGGCAATAAATAATGTCTTTTTTTGGCCACTGATGTGGGCAAAAGGAATGAACAGTCGCAAATCCAAATTAAATCGTAATTGCCCCCTAAAAAACAAATTATGCTTTACATAAAAAAATCCAAATTACATCGTAGGGCCTAAGAAAACAAATTACTAAATATAACCCCAATTTTTTCTACCCATGCTTCCTCTAAGCCAAAAAAACAAACAACCTGACACTCACTAAATTATCCAGTACAATCTAATTGAATTACTGCCACTGTGCTATTTGGCCGTACACACGGCCCCCCAAAACATCATGGTTGCAATTGCAAGGTAATATTGGGAGTGGATTCACTGTGTTCTAACGTCCATTTAATTGAATTTTTCTTCATTTTTCTCAATTTTCCGCTTTGGTTAGCTTTAGTCTCAGCATATCCACTCGCCTGAACCAAATAATTCTGCTATTCTTCTCAAACAAAATGTTGTAGATTTATTACCAGTCTTTCATAATTAATTTCTTCGAAGCCAGTCTGTGATGCAACCTGGATTATTTAATTGAACATTGATTTCGATCTTCCATACACGCCGCCCATTGCTAGATTCTCTGGATTCACCAATAAAACGCTGCTCCCGAATGTTACCCTGCTTCCCTGTTCCTGGTGCGTTTCCGTATCTTCAGTTTCTACCTACTTTAATGCTTTATTTGGTTCCCGATAAAGTTGATGCTATTTTTTAATATTGCTGGAATTTTAGCTTAATGTGTTTTATCTTCTATGCATGCTAAATGCTACTTCCGATGGTTCACGCTTGGGATTGGATGAACCGTATTTCTTTTTTTTTTTTTTGAATTTTAATTTTTCCCCATTTTTTGTTAACTTAGTTTTTTTCTCCTGAATTTTGGTGCCTGATTTTCAGCTCGAATGTGTTCCTTGTTCTTGAAGTTGGCCTTAGTAACGATCCATCTGGTTTATGTGTGCATTCTCTTCTTATTTGATGGAGATTTTATGGAAAAAACTGAGAAAGAACCGTGGTATGTATGCCTCTGCCTCATTGCATGTCTGAGTGCGTTTTGTCGTTTTTACAAAATTGAAGTTGCGTTTCTTTCCTTGTTGCTGCATTTAATGGCAGTTTGGTTGGTTTAGTTGAAATTTGATTATACTAGCAAACTAATTCAAAAGACAACATACCGAAATGTAATTGTTTCCAAGATATGACGACGTTGTTTTCCAGGGGGATTTTTCAAACAAAGCATTTAGGCAGAAAATTTTTCAGATCGCATATACTTATTGTCATTGTGGGACTCTGAGGGCGAACCAACTATGGTGATAAATGTTTATAAGTCAGTCAATTGAGCGGGAAATTCGGCAATGGTATTGAGATACTTAATGTTGTAGATCTGAGCAATGCATCATAAGCTGTTAATCCTAAAAATCAAATTGTACTGTTGAAGGCTGCTCTAGAAAATAGAAATGCATTCCTTGTGTAGTTCGTTATTGATTCCATTAGTCTTGGGGAACAAGAGGATAATTCAGTCAGCCAACTGCCTGCTTATCATTATGATCAACAAGACACGCAAGGCTCATCAATCTATGCCTAGTTCGAATTTTCAGAAAGTGCATGGAAAATAAATGACATTACTGTTCCTTAAACATGGGCAAACTAGGGCTTCTATTGAGTCCGCAAACAAATTTTTTGATATGCTGAATAATGCATAATGTGGTGTGTTGTGAGATGGTCATGAGTACTGAGAAATATGTATTTCAGCTGTATATTTCTGGTGAACAAATTTTTTTCTCCTATTCTTTTCTTATTTCTTTCCTTCTTTTCTATTGGAAACTTAATATAACAGAGATAAAGCAGCACATATCTTCTGTGCTTCTATCAAGAAATGTGAACAGTAAGTTGGGTCTAATGTCTGAACAAAATATACCACTTTGATACATATAAATAAAGGAATTTGTTAGAAATAAGGTCTTTGGATGGATTTTTGCTCCCAAGTTTCTTTGAGGTTTGCAATTATTTTTCTGACTTTCCACTATTTTCTTTTCTATCAGGTACATAGCTTTGTACTTGCTGCTGTTTGTTGCTACCTTAATACAATACTTTGTTACCTCCATTTCCTCTCCTGGGTAAACATCAAACAAATTGATTTCCTGAGAATAAAATGAATATTAATTGTGGTGATGAACCATGATATTCATATATATGCTTCATTCTCCTTTTTATTTTTTTATTTTTTCCTCCCCTCTTTGTTGCTTTTATATGACAGCTATGTCCTTGATGCCATGAGGGCTGTTAATGAGACAAATTTAGTATGCAGAAAGATATCACCAACCTCAAAGTAAGTAGCCATCCTTTTTCTCTTCTTAGTAAAACTTTTTGATAAAAAGAAGCATCTGATGTCATGCAAAGTAAATTTATGTTTTTGATCTCTCCTTATTATTGCATTTTATTTTCTAATGCTTAAACAAAGCCAACCTCCTTCAAGCAAAAATGGAAGCTTCATTCTAACTGTGGGTGGAAGACAAACGAGACAGAAATTTTCAGGAACTGATGTTACATCTTGGTCAAAGCTGGTGGCAGACCTCTATCCTCCTGGAACAACAACCAGGTAGGACCAACCATAGGGTCTTTAATTTGATATTGCCTTTGTTGCATGTCCATAATCCCTTTGTAGGTCGATTTGCCTGTTTCAATAACTCATTCTGGGCTATTATTTGTGTAATAAAATATATGGCTTGAATTTTACGAAGATACTAATCAATATAAAACAGTTGAGTTTGTCTTGATGGAATCAGGCCATTATTTTAGAGGAACTCAATTGTGCTGGGATTGAATTTTAAATCTTTCAATGTTCCAACTTGAGTTATATATCTCCTGCTATATAATCTCCTCATGCTTGAATCTTAATTTTCTTTTGTTCAAGGCTTTAGACCTATTCCTTTGGACCATTAATCCTTCAATTTACAGCCTGGATCAGATGACCACTCATCTCATTTTTTATGTTAATGAAGTCCACTATGATTGCATCCTTATTTTGAGGCCTGTGGTTAAAGTAACATGACTCATCTTTTAACATGAGGGTTGAAAGAAACCAAAATTGTTAGTTGTATGATTGTATCCATCTTTTAACGTGACTGATATTGGATTGCTCAAGGAAGTAGGGTGCCATTAAATTAAGGCTGTTTACTCTTTCACTTGCATTGTCTTCCTTGGAGATATCTGTTTCAGGTGTTGTTCTGTTAGATTCTTGTTGACTTGATGTAATGTTTGTGATGTATGGATTGGTTGAGAACTTGAAGTATTAGTTAGCTACTCATTTTGTCTATTGTGTGTGTGGTAGAATAAATCAATCTGAGAAATTAGAGAGAAAAGTAGATGAATGAATTGTAAGGTGTGTTTAACCCCTTACACTATGTCTTGTTTATAGGTAAAAAATAAGTATAGTACAAGTATAGTACTAGTGTAGTACAACTCTATATTCAATGAACCTAGACATCATGAATCTAGGCAATATTCCAACACTCCCTCTCAAGTTAGAGCATATAAATCATATGCACCTAACTTGTTATATATATATTTGATTCGAGGATCCTTGAGAGAGTTAGTGAGTATGTTTGCCAATTGATTGTTTGAATTAATGAATTTGGTAACAAGATATCCAGATTGAATTTTTTCTCTTTTGAAGTGACAATCAATCTTGATATGTTGGGTCCTCTCATGAAATGCTAGGTTGGAAGCAATATGTTGCGGCTTGGTTATCACAAATTAACTCCATTTGTTAAGTACTTTGAAATTGTAATTCTTGAAAGAGTTGTTTGAGCTATATAAGTTCACATGTTGCTAAAGCTATAATACAATACTCGACCTTTGCACTAGACCTTCCAACAACATCTTGTTTCTTGATCTTCCAAGAGACTAAATTACTTGCAATAAGGACACTATCCTGAAGTCTAGTGTCTGCTAATAATAGACCTAGCCCAATTTGCATCACTGTAACCAACAACTTGAGAATTGCCCTTATCTTTTGATGGAGACCAAGGTAGTGTGGGGTGTCAAAGTCTTACATTGAGTAGTATGAGATACTCAGTGGGGTACTTAAGTAGGGTGGTTTTTCCACCTCAATAGCTAGCTTTTGGGGGAGAGTTCCCTACCTTGCTTAGGTACCTATCATCTTCATATAACAAACCTTGACCTGGGGCTCTTTTGATATAGTAGAGAATGCAAGTCACAGCGTCCCAACACTGTTGCATAGAGATTGTAAGAATTGACTAACTACGCTTATCGTAAAAGAGATATTTGGATAAGTAATGGTAAGGTAGTTAAGCTTTCTAACTAATCTCTGGTATCTACTAAAGTCTGTAACAGGCTCCCCCTATCCTGGCAAGGCTTGACATTTTGATCCATTGGAGTGTCAATTGGTTTATAATCTGACATACCGGTTTCATTCAATATGTCCAAAGCATATTTTCTTTGCGATATAGTAATTCTAGCGTGAGATTGGGCTACCTCAATACCTAAAAGTTACTCAAATTTTCCCAGATCCTTAATTTGAAAAGATTTGAATAGATATTGTTTAACTTGATAAATACCCTATTTATCATCACCTGTAATGATAATATCATATATATAGACTACTAAGTAGATGCACTAGTTAGATGGGGTATACCAATAGAATATAAAATGATTTGCCTCACTTCTAACCATTCCGAACTTCTGAATAACAAAACTGAACCTGTCAAATCAAGCTTGAGGGGATTGTTTCCATTTATAAAGTGATCGATGTAATCGACAAACCTTGCCATTCTTCCCCTGAGTAACAAAGTCAGGCAGTTGTTCCATATAAATCTCTTCCTCTAGCTCACCATGGAGGAAGGCATTTCTTATATCAAGCTAATGGAGTTGCTAGTGGCGTATAGCACCTATAGAAGTAATCAAACAGAGGCAATTTTAGCAACAAGGGAAAAAGTGTCACCATAATTAAGGCCAAAAATTTGAGTGTAATCTTTGGCTACCAACCGAGCTTTAAGACAATCAATTTGTCCTTTGAGATCTATCTTAACAATATACACCCATCGACAGCCAACAAGGGATTTGCCTAGAGGTAAAGGAACTAAATTCCAAGTTCCATTAAAATGCAAGGCATCCATTTCATCAAATACTGCTTGCTACCACCTAGAATGAGGGAGTGCTTCATTGACTGTCTGGGGAATGGAATCAAAGTCCAAAGAAGGCACAAAAATATAATTGGGTGTAGACAAGAGATGATAACTTAAAAAATTGTAAAGAGAATAAGGATTACGAGTTGAAAAAATATCTTTATGGAGGGCAATTGGAAGATCCTTAGAGGAATGGTGGACCAAATCAGGGGTTGGTGCTGAAAAAAAGGGTGAGTCATCAGCTACATCAACAGAGTATGGAGGAGGGTGTGGTCAAGGACGATGATGATAAGTTTGAAATGGATGCGGTGGGGTAGTTGCTGGAAGATCAAGGTAGGAGAGAAGAAGAACTTCTGACACAGAGTAAGGCTCAATTGGTGTAGCAGAAAAGAAGGGAGTGGATATAAAGAAGATCATATTAGCAGGGATTAAACATTTGTCATTGTCTGGAAAATAACACCAATATCTTTTTTGAAGTCAAGAATATCCAAGGAAGATGCATGTGATAGATTTAGTTATAAGTTTATCTTTCTTTGGGGTCAAATCATGAACAAAGCAAGTACAACCAAAAGTACGTAGAGGAAGGTGAGTACCATTAGTGAGAGTAATAGGAGGAAGTAAAGTAGAAGTAGAGATTCCTTGTTACTAGAAATATGATTGAAAGTACTAGAGTCAAGGATCCATAGGCCAAGAGAGGAATGAGCAAGGTAGGCCATGGAATTACCAGTTTGGCAAACAAAGGCAGTGGCAGAAGATTGTTTGGATGCCTAGTAATCTAGGTACTTAGCATAGTCATCTCCAACCAGAGTAATAGTTTGTGAAGCTTGGTCTGCAGATGTCTCAATTGATATTTGTGCAATGTTTGCAGTGCCCCCGTGGGGGGGGGGGATGTAGGACCAACAATGATATTTTGTATGTCCCAACTTGTTACAATGAGTGCATTGAAGATGTTTACGGTGAGCATTGTAGTTGTCGCTGCTTGGAGGCCCTTTATCACCAGTGTGAGAGACCAAGATGGCTGTATTTGGGTCAAGAGCATTTAATGTTCCAAATATAGGCACATTGGCAGAAGAGATGCATGCTATGCGAGTGGAGACATTATCTAGAGTAGGAATCGTGGAACCACCAAGAATCTGATCCCTAATAGGATCAAGGCCAAAACGAAGATTGATGAGAGTCATGACCATGAAAAATTTGTCTCATTGAACATCTTGATCGGTGGTGGAAGATGTAGTAGGCATCAAAGAGTGAAACTCATGCTAAAGGGCCTTAATGTTGGATATATAAGTGGTGGTATCCATAACCTGGCACTTTAGATGCATAAGAGTAAACATAACATCATAATAGCGACATATGTTATTACAATAAACAAATGCAGCCTTATGCCAAACCTCGTAGCATGTTTCATATGGCTGATATGAACATAGAAGGTGAGGTTCCAAAGGAGTGCTACAATAGAGCACAAAATTGAGCATCAATTTTGACCTACTCAGGTCAATCTATAGAAAGAATGTTAGTCTCTTACCTTTCTAAATGATCTAAGTACCCTATCTCTTTGAACCATAAGCAAACAGAAGTAGTCCAAGACTTATAATTAGATGCACTGTGTAATTTTTCAGAGGTAATGATTGGCGAACCACTTATAACAGAAGAGAAAATACTTTTTTTAGGTTTTTCAGAACGGACATGGTTGTTTGGATGGGAGGCAGCTTTGGAAGAATATCACCAAAGGAGTTGGAAAAACAAGTGGAAGAATATCACCCAAAATGGCACAGTTGACGTCAGATGTGCTAGCATGTGCCAATGCGTGGAGCAAGGACGCAGTCGTTGGAGGCCATGCATGAGGGCATGTGGCTCAACATCTGGTGATTGAACTTCTAGGTTCCGACAAACGAGACCGTCTGAAGATGATGAAGGGGCGTGTAAGATAAGGCCTAGGCAGTGGAGATCTAGGGTGGACAGATTCGAAAAAAGGAGAAATGTGATAGAGGAAATGTGTTTTGGCTTGAAGGAAACACAGCTAGGGAAAGAGGCCATTGGAAGGAGTCACAGTGGCTCTGATACCATGAGAAATTAGAGAGAAAAGTAGATGAATGAATTGTAAGATGTGTTTAACCCCTTACACTATGTCTTATTTATAGATAAAAAATAAGTGTATTACAAATATAATTTTGGTGTAGTGCAGTGTAGTACAACTTCATATACAATGAACCTAGACAATATTCCAACACAATCAAAACAAGTATTTTGAGGTAGCGAATCAGTGTTGCTTATAAATTACTCCTTCTTGCAGAACATGGAGATGCATCTACTGCAATTTGGACCAGGTATTACCTAACCATCTTATAATAAATAATACGTCATGACATCGTGTAATCAATTTAATTTTTTCAATCTGCAGGATGCATCTTTAATGGTGCTACATATATTTGATGGCTTTTATAGTCAACATTTCATTTTTTACAGCATCATAAATGCAATACTATGATTATCTTTAAGAAATAAGAAACTAAACGAAGACCTTATCATGTCTTGAAGTATCTTTATTGATGTTAAGGTATAATCATTGAACTGTAAAATTTAAACATGTTCAGGATGGTACTGTAAATCTCTTATCTGTAAAATCAACAAGTTTGGGAGTTGGTTTTATTTATATTCAGCCTGCTTTGTAACGGCAAAAATAGCTTGATTTGATACTTGGTTCTGTTCTGTGTTATTACTTCACAATTAAAAAAAATATTATATAATGTTCAGTAAAATTTTAAAATAATCCTTTTGATGTTGGATTTGACTGTTAGTATGTTACAAGGTCTTTTTCTGCACACTGAAAACTCTTTTGTACCCTTAATAATTTAACATCTTGAATTATCTGGATCAATTATTCGGTGATGATCTCTATGCAGCCTCCACGGGTAAAGCATTGTAAAGATTGTGGCAAGTGTGTTCTCCGGTTTGATCATCACTGTGTTTGGTTGGGAAACTGCATTGGCCAGGGTAATCATTGCCGATTTTGGTGAGTTTATGTTGAGATATGTCACTATTCATTTGCACCATGCATCAAGTTTGTTTTGATGTAGGTTCTCTTTTTAACCGAAGTTGTTCTGGTGTAGTTATGCAGACTAATAATGCTCTCGAGATAAGGATTTTTAGTAGAATGAACTTGTACTTTAATATATTATTTATCAGTATTAATCTTTGGATGAAGGACAGGCGATACACAAAATGCGATGATCACAAACAGTCAGAAAATTGCCCCTTATTATTATTATTATTATTATTTTTTGTTTCATTGTCATTGTTGACATTAGTTCCAATATGCGTTATGTATTCACTTTTCAATATTGATTGTGAGATACACCACGATGATTGTGTTGGCTGAACTCAGAAATGTAAACATAAGTGTGATATTGCCCTTACAATTTTTTTTTTAAAAAAATTAATGCATGACTAAATAATATATGCATTGAATAATTACAGATAGATTTGAGCAAGAAGTTATTTTGAGTGGAAACAATGCTTACACAATGGTAGAATTTATGAATTAGACCCTTTTTCATAGTTTAATAATTGAAGAATGCTATTGATCATTTGAGTTGATGCCTATGTTCCTTATGAAGTCTATTATGTGATAAAATTGTACAAAACTGTTGCTTGTTTTAGCAGTTTCATGTATATACTAGTTTAGAAAAATTCTGATATCCATAATGTACCAATACCCTGCCAAGTTGGCAGTGATATGATCTAACAGTTAATAACAAAGCCAGCTAGGTAAGGTACTAGTACATTTTAGTTACCCAAGTATTGCATTGTAAGTATAAATATACTTCTCTCACTAGAAAATATTCCTGTTAAAACGCTTTAGGTGGTACCTTTGTGAAGAGACAGCACTGTGCCTCTGGACTGGCATCTTTTATGTTTCGTACCTCAAGGCTCAGATCCCAAGGGTTTGGTATGATAATTTGTGAGATGTTGAAATTCATATCTACTCATTAAGATGAAGACGATGCAAAATCTTTATGTGTCAAGATTTTTCCTCGGTAAAGTAGAGAAAATGGAAAAGATAGAAGTCCGTCTTGATATGTTAATAACTGTGGGGGTTGGTTTTTTTTTTTTCCCCCCTTCCCTAATCTTTTTTCCAAAAAGAAGTAATGGAAGAAAGATCAAAGCAATGCCTTTATAGCCTCTTATTTATCTGAATCCGTAGATCCTAATCCTATGATGCTGTCAGGTGGAAGAATGCAACCATGATACTGCTCTTGATCATTCTGTCAATTTCCCTAATTTTTCTGCTTCTCCTACTGTTATTTCATAGGTAAGCGTTGCAATTATATTCAGTCAATGTATCCTGCATCAGATTGCATATTATAGGTCTTAGAAAATGCTGAAGTTAATGAATGGTTAGAAAGGATGTGCACAGTGATTCATGAGGAATAACAAATGTAGCAGTAAAATAAATAGACTTATCGGTTCATGAGATGGGGAATGAGTTTTCTATCTTTTGTGTCGAACTTGAATCATCGAAGTTCTCTACTGCCCATATGACCATGCTTTAAGTAAATTGTTGAAGTTCGTTCTCTTTCCTATTCTGGTCTTTGACCTTGAGCATGCTAATTTCATACAGTAAAAGCAGCACCAATGTTTTGTCTTTTCTGCAGTTACCTTGTTCTTACAAATCAGACTTCCTATGAACTTGCAAGACGAAGACGGATTCCTTATTTAAGGTAAGTAGTTCCCTTAAAACTCTTTCTGTCATTTCATATTATTACTGTAGATATTAGAGAGAGAGAGAGAGAGAGAAAATGGGTCTGAATGACCTTTTTTGTTTTGTTTTGTTTTGTTTTGGATATTGAAGGATGTTGGAGATCATGATTTTTTCTGCATAATTTTAAGTGATTTGTCTCCTAATTATTAGTCAACTTTCATCATTATGTAGCCATTACTTTTTGCTTGATTGGTGGCTGATTTTGTGGGATTAGATTGGAGGTTTGTCTTCTTTCCTCCCCTATGTATGTAATTACTTCTCCTTCAATAAAAATTGAATTCAGAGTTCCAATTCTCTGAAATTCCATGTGGTATTAAAGTCCATAGAGGCTTGACCTATTTTGAATAGCCAAATTCAGCCAACATGAAGCATGGCCAAGTATGGTCAACTACAAGTGCAGATTCAATAGAAAAAATCACAATTGCCTCTTCACCATTCTAGTGTCATGGGAGACACTACGCCCCCTATCACTATCCTTAGAAGGCCCTAATTGGCAAAACCTCAGAAATCCGATAGCCATTTAATGTGCCATCTGCCAATGCATTCAACTACCTGTTGCCTCATGCACTGTGTCACGGGGTCATTACCCTCTCCCCAAAAGCCAGGCTGATGGGGTGTGCAGCACACCCGCTTATAAGCCCCTTCACCTCCCCAGGTCCAACCGATGTGGGACGTTACACGCTCCCCCGGCCAATCCGTGACGTCCTCGTCACGGGTGGCCCACCGGTGGGGTCCACCAACCAAACCCAGGGCAGGCTCTGATACCACTTTGTCACGGGGTCATTACCCTCTCCCCAAAAGCCAGGCTGCTGGGGTGTGAAGCACACCCGCTTATAAGCCCCTTCACCTCCCCAGGTCCAACCGATGTGGGACGTTACAACTGGCACGTGGGAGCGCATGACGCACTGCCCTTTGTTGCTATTCGCCTAGAATGGTTGACTTTGCCTCCTCTAAAAGCTTGTTGGTATGTTTGATGGAAACTCCTGCCCACACAGTGTATTACAGCACTAGATCAAAATTGAAGCTTGAAAATAATGAAGAATGGTCATTGTTATTGATGACAAGGAACCAATTTCAAGTTGCATTTGAAAATACATTTGTACTTAGCATAAAATAAAAATACCAAATGTTGATAGTTAGCATTAAAAAAAGAAAAACATACATTAATGGTCAGCATGAAAAAATCAAAATCTTTGCCTCACAAAAAGTAAGGTGAATTTAAAAAGAAAATAAAAATTGCGCCTTGCAACAAAGTAGGGTGAAGAAGATTAAAACTATGACAAGGAAGAAATTTTTTCACAATCTCTACAACAACAACAACAACAAAGTCTTTTCCCACTAAGTGGGGTCGGCTAAATGCCAAGAAAGAAAAAGATTGACAATGTTAGCTCTAAGCTGTTCTCAGCTTGAAGGGGAGTGATGGATATCATGATTTTTTTTACATAATTATTACTGATTTGTCCCCCAATAATTAGTCAACATTCATCATTACGTAGCCATTACTTTTTGCTTGATTGGTGGCTGATTTTTTGGGATTGATTGGCGGTTTGTCTCCTTTCTTCCCCTGTATATGTAATCACATATTCTTCAATAAAATTTGAATTCAGAGTTCAATAGAATGCCTTCCAAGACTAGGTTTGAAGCCCCTTACGACCAACTTCTTCAGGCCTATCCCAAAACTCATGTCCTGTCCTCTTTACCTCTTAAAATTTTTGGGTGTACTACCTTTGCTTTTACATACCATAGGGGTGAACTTGATCTTAAAGCCCACAAATGTATATTTCTCATGTACCCTCCTCATAAAAGGGGTTACAAATGTTATTCTTCTATCACTAGGCAATTTTATGTCACTCTTGATGTTACTTTATTTAAAACCCAACCTTTCTACCCAAAACACCCATTCAAGGGATAAATCACAATATTCAAGAAGAATGGAATTTTTTTATAGAAATACCTGTACATGATTACAGCCTAAACAGTACCTGTTCCTCACTGAATAGACTAATAACAGCCCGTAATAGTCTTGATCCCATTCATACCTCTGAAAATTGAATTCCAACATATCCTATTGCCCAAATTGAGAGTGCCAATGAACCCAAAAATGCTTTAGAAGGCACACAACAAAGAGAATGTAAAGTGTAGTCCAAAAGAATGAAGATGGAGGTTGTAGAGTCTTTGCATGACTCCAGGGCAAGACCATGAGTCCAACCCAAGGCCAGGTACACCTATTACTAATGATTGTGATACTGAATATTTGAATTTACCTATTACTTTGAGGAAAGGTGTTAGAACTTGCACTAAGCATCCCATATGCAAATTTCTCTATTATGATAATCTCTCACCAAGGTATAAGTCTCTTGTGACTAGTCTTTCATCTCATAAGTTACCTCAACGTGTTTAGGAGGTTTTGAGAATACATGAATGGAGACATGCCATTAAGGAAGAGATGTTATCTCCAGAGAATAATGGTACATGGAAGGTTACTAATCTTCTTGAAGGAAAAAGACCTATTGGATGCAAATGGATTTTCACTATAAAGTACAACTCTTATGGGAGCATAAATCGTTACAAGGCCATATTAGTAGCTAAAGGGTTTACTCAAACCCTTGGAATAGACTACTAGGAGACATTCACTCCAGTCGCTTAATTTAACACAATTAAATTGTTGTTGTGCTTAGCAGAAAATTTAGATTGGCAACTACATCAATTAGATGTAAAGATTGCTTTTTTAAGGAGGAAGTATACATGGAGATTCCTCTTGATGTTTATCTTTTTGAAGGCAGAAATAAAGTAAGTTGGATAAGTTCTTGTATAGCCTCAAGCAATTACTAAAGGCTTGGTTTGACAGATTTACGAAAGCAGTAAAAAGCTATGGGTATGTTCAAGGGCAGGTTGATCGATCATACATAGTTTTTGAAATTTTCTTCTGAAGAAGAGATTGCTATTCTAATTGTTTATGTTGATGATATAGTTGTTTCCAAGATACTTTGAGTAAGAAATTAAGAGATTAAAAGTTGCCCTTCCTAAAGAATTCAAGGATGTAGCTTGAAATCAAGGATCTTCGTGAAATAAGATATTTTTTGGATATGGAGGTGGCTTAATCAAAAAAAGAAATTTCAATTTCCCAATAAAAGTACACTATTGACCCCTTTGAAGAAATTGGGATACTTGGCTATAAGCCAATTGGTACCCTTATAGAGTCCACTTATAAGGAAGGGTTGAAACAAGAAAGTTCTCCTATTGGCACTAATATCAACTTTCTTGTGTGTGTCATTAGCCAACGTATGAATGAATCACCTAAAGCACATATGGAAGCCATTTACAAATTTTGAGATACTTGAAGGTGGCTCCTAATAAAGTTATCTATTTTAAGAAAGGTACAAATAGGAGTATAGAGGCTTATACTAATGCAAACTAGGCAAAGTCAGTTATTGATAAGAGATCTACTTTAGGGTCTATTGCACTTTTGTGTGGAAGAACCTTATTGCTTGGAGGAGTAAGAAACAAGCAGTAGTTGTTAGAACTAGCGTTCAAGCTAAATTTAGGGTCCTTGCTCATGAGATACATGAAGTTTTGTGGCTTAAAAACCTCATGGATGAGTTAATAATTCCTATGATTGAACCTATGAAGATGTTTTTTTGACAATATGTTTACAATTAGTATCGCAACAAATCCTGTGCATCATGATAGAATGAAACACGATGAAATTGATTAGCACTTCATTAAGGAAAAACTTGATGTTGGCATTCTTGAATTAACTTACACATCTACCCAAAATCAAGGAGCTGTTGTCATAACCAAGGCCTTGCCTCGTGTCAAGTTTGGAAGGTTAATTTACAAGCTAAGAATGTTAAACATCTACTCCCTAGCATGAGAGGAGGTATTGGAGATCACTCTACCCCACTTAAGTTTTATTGTTGTTATTATTTTTAATTAGCATCATTCCTTCTTGATTTATCTCCTTTTTGTTTCCTTTTGTATCTTGGTTGTTATTGTTGGAAATTACCATTAATTTTAATCAAGTTATTTTATTTGTTTTATATTAGTTAAGACTTATTCGGTTTTAGTTTGCTTTAGATAACATTTTTATGCATTTAAGATTAGTTTAAGTGTTTTGTTTTGATTATGAGAAGATTTATTTAGGTTTTCTATTTTAATTAGGATAGAATTATCCTATTTTAATTAAGATAAAGTTATCTTATTTTTTTAGAATTACGTCTTTTAGTTGATGCTCTCTTCTTTGTCATCTATAAATATAATGCTATTTTTATTTAATAAAATATGTTTCTAGGAAAATTAACTTTGAATTTCTACATGGTTTTAAAGGCCCAAAAGGCTTGACCTATTTTTAATGGCCAAGTTTGGCCAACATAAGGCATGGCCATGTTTGGCCAACATGAGGCATAGAAATGCAATGCTTTGAAGCTCTTCTTTCATCTTCTATTCAGTAGAAACATCCAAAATTTGGAATCATCATTTTGCTATCATAGGAGACACCACGTGCCCTATCATTGTCCTCAAGAGGCTCCAATCGGGCAAATCTTGGAATCCAACAACCGATTGCCACTCCCCATGCCACTGCACATAGCTGCAACCTGTCCCTTGCGCCAGCATGTGATAGTGTGTGATGCAACCTGTCCCTTGTGCCAGCATGTGAAAGTTTGCTAATACAGTTGATGAAAATTTAGTGCATAACAGTGCTGGATCAAAATTGAAGTTAAAAAAAAAATGAAGAATGGTTATTGTTACTAATGAAGGGAACCAGTTACAAATTTAAAAAAATCATATATTAGTGGTTAGTATAAAAAACTATACATTGATGGTTAATGGAAGAAAATTATACTTTGGTGGTTAACGTAAAAAATCATACGTTATGGTTAGCAAATACCAAGATCTCTACCTCAAAAAAAATTTAAGGAGAGGATGTCCAAAATCAAGACCCATGCAAAGTGAGGGAAAGAAGAAGACAAAGTCAAAAACCAAAGTAAACCCCCTTCCCTAAAGAGAAAAAAGAAAAGAAAAGACAAGAATGAAGAAATTTTTTTGGACAACCTCCAAATGCTGAAAAAGAAGATCGGCAATGCTAGATAATTAGCTCCAATATCCAATTTGAGGGAGAGTGTTGGAAATTACCATTAATTTTAATTAAGTTATTTTATTTGTCCAAATCTTCCTTTATTCAGTGTATTCAAATACATATATAGGACCTATAGAAACTGATTGAGTTCGAGAACTAAGGAGGAAATCAGGGAAAAATTAAATTACAATAATTATATATCATATCCCTAATAATCATGAAAAAATAATAATAAAGCAGATAATATCCTAATTAATTAGATAAAATTAGGATCTGATTCTCTAACACTCCCCCTCAAGTTAAAGAGTAAATGTTCAGCATTCCCAGCTTGTGGCTTAGTTCTTCAAAGTGAGCTCCTGGAAGTGCCTTTGTGAGCAAGTCAGCAACTTGATTATTAGTGTGCATATAGGCTAATTCAAGTAAGCCCGAATCTATCTTCTCCTCAATGAAGTGCCTGTCTATCTCCACGTGTTTAGTCTGATCATGATGGATGGAGATTTTTGCAATCCCTATGGTACCTTTGTTGTCACACCAAGTCTTTATTGGTTGTGAAATATGGATCTTTAATTCTGCCATTACTCTCTTAATCCACATTCCTTTGCAATTTCCACGTACTAGCGCCCTATATTCAACCTCAGCATTGCTTCTAGCTACCACTTGTTACTTTTTACTCCTCCAAGTGACTAGGTTGCCCTATAGAAAGGTACAGTACCCTGTTGTAGACCTTATGTGATTCACAGAGCCTGCCTAGTCTGCATTAGTGAATATCTCAATATTTCTTGCTTCCCCTTTCTTGAAAAATAGGCCCTTTTCTTGGGGTCATCTTCAGGTACCTAAGCATTTGGTACACCACATTCATGTGCTCTTCTTGAGGTTTGCTCATAAATTAACTAGCAACACTCACTGGAAAACTAATATCAGAATGTGTGTGAGATATATATCAGTTTTCCAATATGTTTTTGATACCTCTCCTTATCAATTAGAGGTCCCTTTTCCTTTAAACTTGCCTTGTGATTCACCTCCATTGGAGTGTCAGCTGGTTTGGCTCCAAGCATGCCAGTTTCTTTAAAGAGATCAAGAGAGTATTTCTTTTGGGAAATCGATACCTGCTCTGGATCTTGCAACTTCCATGCTAAGGAAATACCTCAAGTATCCCAAATCCTTCTCCTCAAACTCTGCAGTTAGCGATTTCTTCAATTGATCAATATTTGCTAGGTTGTTACCAGTAATCACTTTATCATCCACATACATAATAAGCATTATAATTTTTTCTTCTTGTGCATGATGGACAAATAGTGTGTGGTCTGTTTGGCATTGAGAGAATCTTAGCGGCTTAACAACCTTAGTAAATCTTTCGAACGATGCCCTCGGTGACTGCTTTAAGCCATATAGGGACTTATGTAATTTTCACACTATTGGATCTTTTACCATCTTCAAGTCCAAGTGGCAACTCCATGTACACTTCCTCTTCTAGGTCCATGTTGAAGAAAGCATTCTTAACGTCTAGTTGGTGGAGTCGCCAATCTGGATTTGTAGCCAGTGACAGGAGAATCTTTGTAGTATTAAATTTTGCCACAAGAGCAAAAGTCTCTTGATAATCAATATCCTACACTTGTGTAAATTCTTTAACAATCAACCTTGCTTTGTGTCTACTAATACTTCCATTTAGATTGTACTTAATGGTGAACACCCACTTACAACCTACTTTAGACTTTCCAGGTGAGAGATATGTTATATGCCAGGTCTTGTTCTTCTCCAATACTCTCATTTCTTCTTGGATAGCCTTCTTCCACTTTGGATCCTTTACTACCTCCTGAAAATTCGCTGGTATCCTTTCTGTAGATATATTAGCAACAAAGGTATGCATAATAGGAGATAATTTCTCATAGGAGACAGCTACTGATTGGATACTTTGTACATGATCTTACTCCCTTTCTTAAGCTGTTGACAGATCCAAATCCTCAGAATTTGAAGCTGGTTCTGTTTCATGGCAATGGTCAGGAGTATCAATGGATTTTTTAGATTCTGGTACTCTCTTCACCTGCTACTCTTCGTTCTTCTCATGTTCTGGTATTGTTTGCAATTGTTGTTTGTCCTTTTTTTCCTTGTATAGACTTTTAAATCACTTGTACTCCCCTTGTCCAACCCTAGTTCTGTGTCCTTTTCTGTCCTTTGATTTTGTGCATCATTTTCAAGTGAGGGAACAGTTTCAGAGGTTATTTCAGGACTTAGGTCAGTGTTTTTGGGTTCAGGATCATGTCCAATAGATGGAGTAATATCATGGGAGGGTAGAGTTTCTTGTTAGGTATCGTTTGGGTCCCTAAAAAACCATTCACTTCCCTTGGTCTCCCCTTGACTGGGAATTTTTGGGTAAAAAGACTGATTTTTAACAAAGGTGACTTTCATAAATACAAAATATTTGTGCAAGGAAGGAAAATAACATTTGTATCCCTTTTGATTGGACGAGTATCCTATGAAAATGCATTTATGTGCATGGGACTCAAGCTTCCCCCTATAATTATTGTGCACAAATGAAACACATCCAAATACCTTTTGGGGAATATTGGATAAGAAAGGAATAAATGGATATGATTCAAGTAGTTTTTGTAAAAGTGTTTGGAACTGGAGCACTTTGGATGGCATCCTGTTTATCAAATAGGCAGATGTGAGAATTGCATCCCCACAAAACTGATTTGGGACATTGTGTGTGAACATGAGCGCCTTGGCAACTTCCAACAAGTGTTAGTTTTTTCTCTCAGCCACTTCATTTTGTTGTGGGGTGTTTACACAGGATGTTTGGTGTATAATTCCATGACTAGTCAGGTGTTGTTCAAAGGATTGGCTCATATATTCTTTGGCATTACTTTGAAAAAATCTGAATTTTGGCTTGGAATTGATTTTGGACAAGTAGATGAAAATTTTTAAACATTTGGAATACATTTGATTTATTTTTCATCAAATAAATCCAGGTTACACATGTATGGTCATCTATAAAGGTTACAAACCATTTAGACCCTTGTTGAGTTTTTATTCTGGATGGCCCCCAAATATTATTGCGTATTATTGCAAAAGGTTTAGTGTGCTCATGAGGTCTGGGTGAGTAGGTATTTCGCTTGTGTTTAAATAATTGACAGAACTCACATTGAAGAGAAATGCAATTTTTATTAATAAGATTAGGATACAACCGCTTCATGTAAGATAAATTAGGGTGGCTTAACCTATAATGCCACATCATAACATTATTGTTTAGAGGGAAAATAGCATTTGCCTTCTTTATTCTTGAGTCTTCAAGGTAGTAAAGTCCATCGAATTCCTTAGCATTGCCAATCTTCTTCTCCGACCCCAAATCCTAAAAATAACAACAATCAGATTTAAAAACAGCCACACAACTATACTCTTTCAAAAATTCCTTCACTGAGAGCAAATTGTAATCAATTTCAGGCACAAATAACACATTTCTTAGCACTAAACCATTGCGCAGAACTATTGTACCAATCCCTTGTACCTTAGCATATTCACTATTGGCCACTTTGACTCTTTTGTTTATTGTGCATTTTTGAAATTCATTAAATAATTTGTCATCACTAGTAACATGATCATTAGCCCTAGAGTCCACTATCCAGGTGCTATTAGTAGAAGAGTAGGTGCTAAGTAATAAATATTTTTTTACCTGACTGCACAAGACTAAAACTACTGCCATTATTGCTAGATTTTTGTTCACTCCTGCTCAAGATCTTTCTCAGCATATCCAACTCTTCCTTGGTCAGTTGTGGTGTGTCATTTTTTGCCTTATCATTACTTACAGCTGCCAGCCCCTTAGCATCGGATTTGGATTTATTTTTGTGATGTGGTGGCTTCCTATGAATTTTTCAGCAAATGTCCTTGGTATGTCCACTTTTCTGACAATGATCACATCAAGGCTTTCTAGATTTCTTCTTATCATTTTGACCAGTATTTTTCTTAACCACCATGGCTGAAGAATCTGGTGGAGTAGTCTAAAGTGTCTAGTGTACAAGCTACTTCTAGCTCTCCTCACACTTGACTTGGTTTACTGTTTCACGAAGGGATGGGAGAGGTTTGGATGCCATTATTCTCCCCTTCACCTCATCATAAACTGAGTTGAGGCCAAGGAGGAATTCATAGACATGTTCCCTTTCCCTGAGTCTCTTGTACAAAGCCATATCTTTTGTACACTTCCACTGATGGGAGTCATAAATATCTAATTTTTGCCACAACTTAACCAAGGAAGTGTAATATTGAGTTATTGATTTATCACCTTGTTGGGTATCACGTAGTAAACCTGTTATCTGAAACAGGGCGGCAGTGTTCTCCATGGTGGAATATGTTTGCTTCACATTTTCCCATATTTCTTGGGCTGTTTTCGTAAGCAGATAGTCTTCCCCAATTTCGGGTATCATGGACTGACACAACCATGTCATTACCTGGTTGTTTTAGCGACCCAAGTCTCATACATAGAGCTCGTCATTGCTGGTTGCTCCATCTCATCGGTCAGGTATTTTTCTTTTCTCTTGCCCTTAAGGAACATTAACACGCTCTGTGACCACTGCAGATAATTATCGCCATTGAATCGGTGGTTTGTAATGACCTGTAGTGGGTTCTCGGCACTTCCCAAGGTAGATAAGGAACCTTTGGCCCCAGCTGAAGCATTAGAGTTTTGGCCCATATTCTGTCGAGCATCATCTATTGAGTGGACTGTGGAGTTTTTGTTGGACTCAGCATTCAACACTCTTATAGTGCCAAAGTGGATCATTCTTGCTGTATTTGATGGATATGCTTTCATACCATGAGCAAAATTGAGAGAATAATCTAAATCTTCCTTTATTCAATGTATTCGTACATATATAGGACCCATAGAAGCTAACTGAGTCCAAGAACTAAGGAGGAAATTAGGGAAAAATTAAATTACAATAATTATATGATATCTTATCCCTAATAATCAGGGAAAAAATAATAAAGCAAATAATGTCCTAATTAATTAGATAAAATTAAATTAGGATCTGATTCTCTAACAATTTGTTTTATTTTAATTGAGGTTTATTTGTTTTTAGATAGTTTTGGATAACGTTTTTATGAATTTAGGATTAGTTTAAGTGTTTTGTATTGATTAAGATAAGATTAGTTTTAGTTTTCCATTTTAATTAGGATAGAGTTATCTTATTTTGATGAGGATAAAATTATTTTATTTTTTTAGAGTTATATATTTTAATTGGAGTAGAAGTCTACTCTCTTTTTTATCATTTATAAATGTAATGCTATTTCCATCTAAAGAAATAAGTTTAGAAGACAATTAAATCATAAATTTCTACAATTATTAGTTTTTGTTATACTTTATTTTAAATTTTGAATGATCTAAGTTTGTGGGATTGATTAGGAGTCTTGTTCCCTACTTCCCTTTATATATACACCTTCCTTATTCACAATGAAATTAAGCATTGAGAGTTCAAACTTAAATTCCACAAAAGATTTTGAGTACATATATAGGACTGTTCGAGGACGAGTTTTGGCGCAACGGTAAGGTTGCCGCTGATTGACATGGAGGTCACGGGTTCGAACTGGAAACAGCCTCTCTGTAAAAAACAGGGGTAAGGCTGCGTACATCTACCCTCCCCAAACCCCACCTAGTGGGAGTCTCGTGCACTGGGTCGCCCTTTTTATATAAGACTGTTGGCATCAGATTTTGCCTATGAAATCCCAAGAGACCAGCTTACAATAACCCAAAACAAATCACATAGACAAAGGTGAAATACATGGGAAATATAAAAAAGAAATAAATCATTGACTCAATTAGCCAAATAAGGAAACAAATAAAGGCACTAAAGGCTTGAGAATCATCACATGACAAATGTGATTTTCAACATCCCCCTTTTAGGCAGTAAATGTCAAGCATGCCCAGGTTGGAACTCAGCTCTTTGAACTTTGTCCTTGCCACATCTTTGGTAGGTTAGTCAACCGCCTAAGCATGAGTAGGATTATAAATTAGCTCCTTGATTCTTAATTCAATTTTTTCCTTAATGAAATGTCAGTCAATTTCCACGTCCTTAGTCCTTTTGTGGTATATAAGTTTTTTGGTTATGCTAATAATAGCCATCATATCATAGAAAATTTTCATTAGGCCTTCAACACAAATTTTAAGTTCTTTGAGCAACCTATTAATCCAATCACATATCCCAAGTGTAAGAGGATAAAATTCTATCTCAGCACTACTTTTAACAACAACCAGTTGCTTCTTGCTCTTCCAAGTGACTAAATTGTCCTTAGCGATCTCTTATCAATCATGGACCTTGCCCAATCAACATTAGAGTAAACTTCTACTCTATTGTGTGTCTTCTTTTTGAAGAATAGACCCTTGCCTAAAGTCATTTTTGGGTACCTGACAATTCTATAGATGAACTCCAAATGTACCTCATTTGGTTTATTCATAAACTGGTTTATAACACTCGCTGGACAACTGATGTTTGGCTTGATATGAAATAGGTAAATCAACTTTGTCACAAATCTATGGTACATTCCATAGTCAATTGGAGCACAATCTTGTTTTAGTCCGAGCTTGTAGTTGGCTTTTAATGGAGTGTCAGTTGGCTTGCACCCCAACATTCCTATTTCTTAAAGTAAATCCAAGGTATATTTCTTTTGAGACATAGTTATGCCTCTTCTACACCTTGCTACATCTATTCCTAAGAAGTATGTTAGGTTTCCAAGGTTTTTCACTTCAAATTCAGTAACAAGGGACTTCTTTAATCTCCTTGAAGTTTTGCTTAACAGTACAAAGATTGAAACTAGTTCTTTGTTTTTCAATACTTTATTTGGTTGAAAGAATAAAACTAAATAGGATCGATGAATACAATGAGCCCATCCATCTAATCTCACAAAATCAGGAAAATAAATTTGATTACAACTAATTCTATTATAAGAGAAAAATTAGGAAACAATATTTAAGGATAGTATTGACTAAACAATAAATATAAAATAAAATAAAATAATAATAGATACAAAAATCAACACTCCTCAAGTTGGGGAGTAAATGTTAAGTATTTCTAGCTTGAAACTCAACTTTTTGAACTTAATATGAACAACTGCTTTAGTTAAAAGATTTGCCACTTAAGAGTTAGTGGAGACATAACTCAAAATAAATTGACCAAAATCAATCTTCTTCTTAATAAAGTGATGGTCAATTCCACATGCATTATCCTATCATGGTGGGCTGGATTTTTAGCTATCCAAATAGTGGCTATGTTATCGCCGAACACCTTCATTATCCCATTAACACCAAATTTGAGCTCCTTGAGAAGTTTTAATAACCACATTCCTTTACACGTCCTTAGTGCCAAAGCACATAACTTGGCTTTAGCACTACTCTAAGCAACCATGGGTTGTTTCTTACTCCTCCAAATGACTAAGTTGTCTCACACAAATGTACAGTAGCTAATAGTGGATCTTCTATTAGTCACAGATCTAGCCCAATCTGCATTAGAAAAAATTTGCACACCCTTATGTGAACTCTTCTTGAAAAATAAACTTTTTCTTAGAGTCATCTTGAGGTACCTTAATATTCTATACACAACATCTAAGTGTTCCTCATTAGACTTATTCGTGAATTGGCTAACAATATTTACAGGAAAACTATTGTCAGGACAAGTGTGAGTTAAGTAAATTAGTTTTCCTACAAGTCTCTGGTACATTCTAATATCCATGGATGGGCTCTTTTGTTGACTACCCAATTTATGATTAGTTTCCATGGGAGTATCTATAGGCTTACATCCCACATACTAGTCTCCTTAAGGAGATGCAATGTGTATTCCCTTTGGGAGATGCTAATACCCTTATTGCTTCTTGCTACTTCCATCCTTAGGAAATATCTTAACCCTCTCAGTCTTTTAACCTTAAACTCCTTTGCAAGAGAATTTATTAGTTTCTCAATCTCCTCATAATGATCTCCTATAACAACAATGTCATCTACATAGATAATCAAAATAAATAACTTATCATAAGGGTTAGATTTAACAAATAGAGAATGATCAATATGATACTGAGTGTATCCATAGTTTTTTACCACAGTGGTGAACCTTTCAAACTAGGCTTTAGGAGACTGTTTGAGGCCATACAAGGATTTATTCAAGCTGCATAACTTGTTTGGATTGTTCTTTGACTTAAGACTTGGAGGAATCTCAATGTACACTTCCTCCTCAACATCCCCATTCAGGAAGGCATTTTTCACATCCAGTTGATAAAGGGGTCACTCCAAATTTACAGCAATTGAGATCAAGACTTTTATGGTATTAAACTTCGTTATTGGAGCAAATGTCTCTTGATAGTCGATACCATTAGTTTGAGTGAACACCCTTGCAGTTATCTTGCCTTATAGCAATTGATACTCCTATTAGGGTTGTATTTCACTATAAAAATCCACTTGCATCCCACAGGTTGTTTCCCTAGAGGTAAATCAACAATGTTCCATGTTCTATTTTTCTCAAGAGCTAGTAATTCTTCGTTAATGGCTTCTCTCCATTCTTATTTCTGAGCTGCCTCATAGAAATTACTAAGTTTTTCAAAGGAAACATTATGCACAAATGCCTATAAATTGGGAGATAATCTGTCATAGGCAATAAAGTGGTTTATGGGTGCATTGTACAATTTTTTATCCCTTTCCTCAAAGAAATGGGGATATCTAGCTCATCATTTCTTTCAAAACTTGGAGTGAGGGAATATGACAGGAGAAGATCTTTGCTAACCTATTAAGATGTCATGTTCAACATGCTGTTCTATCAAAGGATTTGGCTTTCTAGTATAAACTAGAAGTTTTTTTCTGTTGTGGATTGTTTGGACAGGTCTTGGGATCTTTTGGACTAGTTGTGGCTGTTTCAAGGTTAGGTTGAATGGTTGTTGTGACTGTTTCAGGGTCATTTTGAGTGGTTGTGGCTATTTCAAAGTCATTTTGAAGGGGCGCATACTTGGTAAAGATGCTAATTTTTGGTGGTGCAATGATGGTGAGGTTGGGTTCATAATAACTATTGGGTATGTTTCACTTTCACTGCTAGACAGCCATACACCATGCCCATTGTTCTCCTCCTTAATGGGTGTTTGGAAGTAGTAGGGTTGGTCTTCAAAAAATGCGACATCCAGGGTAGTGAAGATTTTGTTGCTAGAAGGAAGGTAACATTTATGTCGATTTTTTGTAGAGGAGTACCCAATGAAGACACACTTAATAGCTCTTGGTTCAAGTTTTCCCTCATTATCATTGTGCACGAAGGAAGTGCAACCAAAGACCTTTAAAGGTAGGGAGGACATGGTTTGATTTGTGGGAAATGTTTCGAGAAGGTTTTTTCCAAGGTGAATTGAATGTCAAAATTCTTGAGGGCATTCTATTGATAAGATAAGTAGTTGTCAAAATAGCTTCAGCCCAATAAAATTTAGGAATATTGGAAGTGAAGAGAAGAGACCTAGCAATCTCTAAAATGTATATGTTTTTTCTTTTAGAGACCCTATTTTGTTGGGTGTGTTGACACAAGAGCTTTGGTGAAGTATAACGAGTTAGGTGAGTTTTAAGACTAGAGTTGAAAATTTCTCTACCATTATCACTTTTGAAAATTTTGATAGAGGTTTGGAATTGATTTTGAATATACCTGTGGAACTGCTAGAAGGTGGTTGCAACTTCATATCTTTCCTTTAAAAGGTAAACCCATGTGGCTTTAATGTGGTCATCAATAAAGGTTACAAACCACTTAACCCTATTGATATTTTTGATACTTGAAAGACCCCATATATAACTATGTATAACGGAAAATGGTTGAGATGGTTGATAAGATTAAGATGGATATGAGGATTTCACATGTTTAAACAATTGACAGATTTCACATTGAAGGAAATGGGTACTTTTATTAATCAAATGTGGGTATAACTTTTTCATGTAATCAAAGTTTGGATGGCCTAACCTATAGTGCCACAAAAGAATTTCATTATTGTTATGCCTAGAAGAAACCAAATTTGACATAACAATCTTATCGTAGGTGGACTTCCTCTTCACTCTCCCTAACATTGCCAATCTTCTTCCCAAACTCCAAATCCTGAAAAATGGCAACTATAAGCATAAAAGTTAGTTTGACATTTCAAGTTGTTTGCAAGCATACTTGTAGATAATAATTTGCATTGTAATTTAGGAACAAGAAGGACATCATGTAAAACCAGATTTGGGGATATTCTCGCAGTTCCAATGCCAATGACTTGTGACATGGTTTCATTTCCAGTTCTCACAAACTTTGTAGAGCTAAGAGTGATGGCAGTATCAAGAGTAGAGATGTTACCTGTCATATGGTCTGATGCACCTAAGTCAACAATCCATATGCTGGAACTCTTAAGTGTGCCCATGGAGGGGAATTACTTATGTGGGCCATGACTCTAGTGCTAACAACTCTTTTTGAAGTTTGTCCTTGATTAGCTATCATTTTCTACAACAACTCAAGTTGTCCTTGATCTCCTTGTTAAATAGGGTCTGATCAATGTGTCTTTGTTTATCACCAGCTACCATAAGAACCCTTGTAATTAGGAGGCCTCCCATGGAGTTTCCAACAAACATCTTTGGTGTGTCCATACTTGCTACAGTGATCACACCAAGTCTTGCCTCCTTTCTTTTGCCTCAGATTAGACCTTGTGTTGCCTTTTACAGTCATAGCAGAAACTTTTGTGACCACTTAAGATCCAGAGTCACTTGAAATTAATTGAATCTTGCTTTCTTCTCATTTGACTTAATAAAGAACTTCTCTAAGGGAAGGTAAGAGACAAACAACCATAAGGGAGACGAACAACCATAATTCTCTCCCTTACTTCTTTAAATGCAAAAATTTAAACCCAAGAGAAAGGTATAAACTCTGTCCCTTTCCTCTAATTTCCGATAATGGGTAGCATTGGCACTACAAGTCCACTAATATGCTTCACACATGCCCACTTGCTACTATAATTTAACTAGTTGTAGTACTATATGACACTCAAGTTCCTCTGTTTTCCTTTACATAAGGGTTCCTTGATCTAAAACATTACAGCAGTGTTTTCAACAATGGAGTAGGACTCTTTGGCTGCATCCCAAATTTTCTTTGCTGATTCGCAGAGCACAAAATTCTCCCCAATTTCAAATGTCATTGATTCGCAAGCCAAGACATGATAGTCTTGTATTTGAAATATAAGATTTCATGCTCAATGGCCTCTCTAGTTAGGTAGTCTTCCTTGCCATGTCCTATGATGAACATTGGAGCACTCTAAGATCAAGGAAGATAGCTATTCCCATTTAGCTTGTGGCCCATGATCATCATGGAAGGAGGTTCGACAGCCATGACAGACAAACCTGATGTGTGCCAGAGGCTGTTTGGATGAGGGTTAGCATTGTTTGGTGAGTGGGTGGTGGATGACTCTAGAGTAGAACCTGCAACGTTTGCCTATGCAACTCTCATAGGGCCAAACGGGATCATCGCTGGTCCTACCACTTCTTACACTCTAATACCATGAAGTTTTGCTCAACAGTACAGAGATCGAAACTTGTTCTCTATTTTTCAATACTTTATTTGGTTGAAAGAACAAGACTAAATAGGATCGATGAGTACAATGAGCCCATCCATCTAATCCCACAAAACCAAGAAAATAAATTTGATCACAACTAATTCTATCATAAAAGAAAAATGAGGGAACAATATTTAAGGATGGTGTTGACTAAACAATAAATAGGTAAAATAAAGATAAATAATAGATACGAAAACCAACACTGCTCATCTATTCAATGTAGTCACTTGTGATCATTATGTCATCAACATAAACAATTAGAACAGCAATTCTCCTAGAAGCAAATTTGATGAAAAGTGTATGATTGGTATAACTAGAGTATGGTTTGTCTAACACTAGTTATACCCATAGCTGTTGACCACTTTTGTGAACTTGATAAACCAGGTCATAGATGACTGTTTTAGACCATAGAAATATTTATGTAACTTGCACACACTATTATGATTGCTATTTGATTCAAGTCCAAGATGGATTTCCATAGACTTCCTTGTCTAAGTCCCATTCAAAAAGGAATTTTTAACATCTAATTGATGTAGAGACCAATCAAAATTAAGGCGAGAGCTGTACTTTTATGGTATTAAACTTGGACAAGGAGCAAAGGTTTCTTGAAAATATATGCCTTGGGTTTGTGTGGATCTTTTGGCAACTAACCTTGCTTTATGCCAGTTAACACTACCATCTAGATTATACTTGACTATGAAAATCAACTTACACCCCACTAGTGTCTTCCCTTCAAGTAGCTCAACAATTTCCCGCGTGCCATTTTTTTCGAAGGCCTTCATTTCTTCTTCTATAGCTTTCCTTCATACACTTTATAGCATCATAGACATTTTGGGTTACTTTTTCAGCGGAGACATTGGCCACAATAATTTGCAAAGTAGGGGACAATTTATCCTAAGAGATAAAGGTACTTATGGGATATTGAGTGCATGACCTTACCCCCTTTCATAGTGCAATAGGAACATTCAAATCTTCCTCCTCATTCTCAGGTTTAGTGCTTGGAATTGGAAGAGATAACTGGTGTTCCTCAGGAGGTATGCACCGGTTTTCTTCCATGCTTGGAATTGGAGGAGATAACTGGCCTTGCTCAGGAGGTATGCACTAGTTTTCTTCCATGCTTGGAATTGGAGGAGATAACTGGCCTTGCTCAGGAGGTATGCACTAGTTTTCTTGCATCTGCTGACCCTTCATCTTTGTAGAGAAAACCATCAGCTTCTTTTGCTGTGTGACATTAGGACAGGTCTTGGGTTCTTTGGGATTGGTTGGTTGAGTTTTAGGGTCATGGTCAGAGGTGGATGGAAGTTGAATGTTGGCTGGAATAGGTATGAAAGCAGTGGAAATAAGAGAAATTTGGGTCTTAGGTTCATGAGAGACATTTTTAGAACCAAACAGCCATTGTCTTTTGTGTTTAGAGTTTCCTCTTGAATGGGTGTTTCAGGGTAATCTGGCTGATTTTCAGAAAAGGTAACATATATGGTGATGTAGAATTTTTTGGCGATGAGAGAGTAGCATTTGTAGCCTCTTTTAGTGGGAGAATACCCCAGAAAAATACATTTAAGGATCTATCAAGATGGACAAAGGATGTGCTGCCAAACACTTTTTGAGGAAAAGTAGACATAGTTTGAGTGTTGGGGTACGTTTCAAGGAGTTTTTGTCGAGGGGTATGAAGTGCAGGGTCCTAGAAGGCATTCAGGTTATGAGGTATGTGGTAGTAAGAATGGCCTCCCCCTAGAAAATCTTAGGCACATTTGAAGTGAGCAGGATGAACCTAGCAACTTCTAAGAGGTGCCTATATTTACTTTTGAATACCCCATTTTGTTGTGGATTATTTACACATGAGCTTTGGTGGATTATACCTTGATTGGTAGGTAACTTTCTAGGACAGAATTGAAGTAAACCTTGGCATTGTCTGGTCTGAAAATTTGGATTTTGGTTTGAAATTGATTTTGAATCAAACTATGGAAGGCTTTGAAAGTGTTGGCAACCTCAACTTTTCTTTAAGAAGTGTCAGCCGCATATGGTCATCTATAAAGGTGACAAACCACTTAGCCCCATTAACATCTTTAACTCTAAAAGACCCCTATATATCACTGTAGATAAGAGTGAAAGGTTGAGTTGGTTTGTGAGTATGAGAATGCTAAGAGTTTTGACAAATTTCATGCTAGAAATGAGAGACATTTTTATTAATCAAATTTGGGAACATAAGTTTGAGGTAATTAGGGTTGGGGTGACCTAGTCTATAATACCACAGCATCACATCATCAAGAATAGAACTAGTAGTCAAAGCTTTCTTGGTCATCTTCTCAGGTCCATAGATATAGTGAAGGCCGTTACACTCCTTAGTACTGTTAATCATCTTCTTAGATGCAAAGTCCTGAAAATAAACCATCAAGGTAAAAAATCAGTCTTCTTGCAAGCTTGCTAATGGGCAGGAAGTTGCAAGTTAGCTGTGGGACTAAAAGAACATTCTTTAAAATCAATTCATTAGACAAGCTCACTAAACCAGTCCCTGTAACTTTAGATAAGGACTCATCAACTACTCTAACACATCTCAGTACATGGCATAAATTCTTCCAGAAGTGAGGCATTTGTAGTAAAGTGTCCATAGCTCTGGAATCTACAATCCATGTATTAGTATTCTGAATTTTTATGTTTAGAGCTATAGATGAATTACCTGGTTGTTCCACAAGGCCGGTCCCTTCAATTTTCTTAGTATTAGACTGCTCTGGATGTACAAACAATTTTCGTAACAGTTCTATCTGCTCCTCAGCCATGACTTCCTCCTCATTTTGCACCATGTAGCCTTGGGTCTCAGCCTTTGGTTTAGGCTTCAGATTTGTGGGCCCTCCATGAAGCTTCCAGCAGATGTCTTTGGTGTGACCTGTATTATGACAGTGATCACACCATGTTCAGGTACTGTTACTAGACTTTGCACCCCAAGGATTAACTTCTTCCTGCTCTCTTCATGCTTCACTGCAAAAAGCACTTCTCTTCATGATGGCAGCAGGCTAGTACCCATGATTTGTCCTCTCACATCTTCAAATTCCAAACTGAGGCCAGGTAGGAACTTGTATATTGGTTTCTGCTCTATAATCCTTTTGTAATAAGCTGCATTTGCATTACATGACCAGCAATGAGTCTCAAGTAAATCTATTTGTTGCCAATACCTTGTCAGTACATTATAGTACTGTGCAAAGGCTAATCCTCCTTGTCTGAAGTCATGAAGCAAGCTTTCTATCTTGAGCAGGGAAACAGTGTTTTCAACGGATGAGCAAGTCTCTTTAATGGTATCCCATATCTCCTTTTCTGTTTGAAACGAGAAAATTTTCCCCTATCTTGTTTGTCATGGAAATTATTAACTATGACATCATCATATCATTTTCTGCCATCCAAATTAGGTATTTTGGATCATCAACAGCAGGTGTAGCAGCACCATTGATGTAAGCCTCTTTCCCTGTACCTCTCATGAACATGAGGACATTCTAGGAGTTGTTTCCATAAAAAAGATGCGGCATAATCATGACTGGAGTTGTCTCGTGAACTCCATGGGTAGCTATAGCAATGCTGAGAGTGTTTTGGTTGGGAGTTTCAGAAGTGGAGCCATGTTCTTTGGCATTCATGGCTGTCACAGACCCGAATATGATCATCTGGGAATGTCAGGCTCTTTAGGCTTTGATACCATGTAGAAGTTTGAGAGAAACAGAGAGAAAAGGGTCTGAATGACTATTTTTTAATTGAAGGATTTCAAGTACATATATATAGGACTGATGGCATCAGATTTTGCCAATCGAATCCCAAGAGACCAGCTTACAATAATTCAGAACAAATCACACAGACATAGGCAAAATACATGGTAAAGAAAAAATGGAAATAAATCTTTTGATTCAATCAGTCAAATAAGGAAACAAATAAAGACACTAAAGGTATGAGAATCATCACGTGATAAATGTGATTTTCAACAATTACTTTGATGGAGCATGATTTATTCTTTTGTTGTTGGATGATTTTTAATGTATGAGCAAGTTGCATGTGGACAGTTGATTGTTAGAATGTCTGCACGTTTGGTACATGGTTGGTAATCACATTTTATTAATCTGCAGGGCGATTCCAGACAGAGTTCATCCATTCAGTAAAGGACTTTGTAGAAATTTATACAACTTCTGCTGTGCAAGGAGCATTATATACAGTATAGAACCAATACCTACATCTCAAGAAATAGAGGAGAAGTCAAGGCCATATACATGCTTGGACATTGTCACCTGTCATTGTAGCTGATGGTACGAGTACTGGACCCATAGTTGTTAGTGTCGGATAGTATCAGGTATGATAAGATTCTTTGACAAATAAAAACTTTAGGGTATGGTTGGATGGATGACAAGGAGTGCAATGGTCAAATTGAAGTAAACTCTTGTTTGGGAGATTTCTCTCTTTTTCTTTTCTTTTTTTTTTTGCCCTAAATGGAATGGAATATCAAAGGAACTACAAGATCTCCCCCTATCATCCAAACCCCCCCCCCTTTTTTTTGGTCCCTTCAAATTGGAGGGTTTTGGAGAGAATGGAATACTCTTCCAAATAATTTTACAATTATACTCTCATGGTTTTAAATAAAATTACAGTAATATCCACGAGCCAACTCCTGACCAGACAGTCCCTCTTCCTCTATTTATCGTGCTTCCTCCATATTCACGGTTCTGTTCCAATCTCATATTTGATCCCCAGCTTGTCTCTCTCAAATCTATGGGCCATATTCATGGCTTTGTTGCCTGTCTCTTCCATACGGCAATCAAGTTCCCTTATCTAGAACAGAGAGGTAAGAAGAACCGGCCCCTTTTTGAGTCTCTGAAACGATTGGCTAAGAGTGTGACAAAGCAAAACTATGAATGAAATTGCTGTTTCTGGCGTTGAGTCATTGTGACAATTCAATGCTGCGAAATAGGAAGTTCCCTTATTAAACTCGATTTTGCTAAAAGGTCCCACAAATGTAGAGTCTAGGCTGCACTTTGTGAGGCTGGGTATGCAGGAAAGGGCTCCTTAACATCTATCTCAAAAGAAGGAAGGACATTCTATTATATCTTCTTCCCATTCTCAGCCGTAGCACGGGCAAATCTATCTTCACTGGGTGCCCCAACTACTAGCAACCCTGCCAGATCAACTTAGCTCAGCTGTTGGGTTCAAGCAGCATTGTTGACTGTCGATATTTCCGTTTAAATCTTATTGTTCCTTTAGGTTCTATAGAAAAAAATTGGTATTCCCTTCCTATTTCCCACTTTTTACTGGTAATTCATGTCTCATCAAGTACCACCTCTCACCTAGAAGGGTTCATTCAAAATAAATACTAGGAATTCAGCGCCCTCCCCCCCCCAAAAGAAAAAACCCCAAAAAAAAAAAGAAAAAAAAAAAAGAAACTTCCTCACAAGCCACTTGAGAGGGATGACCCAAAAAAAGGCTGTAAAGCAGGAAGGGTGTAACCAAGTGTTGCTATTGCAATTTCTTGTCTCAATAGTCAGTTTTCAAATGACAGAACCACACTGCTGTAAGATCTGGAAAACATACATAGAATCAACTGTCTCCTATTCGGCCTCCATCTTGTTATACTATTATTGTTTTCCTCACAAGTCTCACGTCTACTTTGCTTGTCATCAATGAGCTGATAAACATTCTGAAGATTCGCCTACACATGCACATTTTGACCATTGACAAATGGGGATATAGTGACATTTTAATCCATTAAATAACAAGTTTACTCTTGTCTATTAGGGTTCTATCCATCCACTGCACCATTTTTTAATCAATTTCGTCTTACACAATAACTTAGGGAGATGGACTTAATTGAACGGCCTGTATGTAATTATATTGCAACTAGAAAAATACAAGATATACCAGAAAAGTTCATAAGTAGCCTTGTCCATAATTAGTTACTGACTATGCAAGCTGGTTCTCCCAAAAGAAAATGTTCCAATTTTAAAAATCCTAAAAACATTTTACTCCAAACCTGAATCCCAAGAAGTAACTAGTCTGTATAATTCACCATGGTATTGATATTGAGAATTTAATTCGAGACCATGATTTTTTTTTCTTTCTTTGGTCATAATAATGACAGATGATTTTTATGCGTGTTCGTTGAATGGATTGGTATTGTTGCTTGTCCAAATTTGCCATGTGTCAATAGAGGCATCTCAATTTTAGAAGATTTTGATAACGTTGTGAGAACCATCTAGAGAATTAGCTTACAGACCCTACCTGAATTATGAACTTTTTACCTAGCACTTGTTTAATTTACCAAATACCGACTTACAAAAGTTACCTTTTTTGTTGGGTAGATATGCAGTATAACATTCGGCTTTTGTAAAAACGATAGAAACGGGTTAGATATAAAAGAAAGTCCTCCTTTAAAATGAATGAGTTGAGGCCAAATAAAATTAGGATACAATTCTAAATAATAGAAAATGAGGATCTAAGACTTAGGATGCTCAAAAATTAGAGCCGGAGTGGCTAAAAAAAAATTGACGAAATGCAGTGGTATTTTCGTAATTTTGAGCACTTTTTAGAAAACTCAAAGGAGGGATCTTTAAATAGAAAATTTGATTTTTCTGAGGTTCTTAGAGGCTCTAAAAACTATAGGAACCTCTAGAATGGTTCAAACCCCTCTGGTTTACGTTTTAGAATATCGATTAACCCGAACTTTGATCCTTTCGTTTGGGAAGATTTTAAATCCAATTTGAGTAATTCCAAAGGTAATTTATAGGCCAGAGGACCTAAATTTTATGATGGAAAAAATGATTCTTGAAAAGGAGTTGAAATGAACCTTGAAAGAAGAAACTAAGAACAAAGGACAAAATTGACATTTTGAAATGTCTTAAATGGATCCCTAGTTATATATATGAGGCATCCCACTTCCCCCTCACACGTAGCATACCTAAATTTCATCTCAAATCAGGGGAAAGTTCTGCAAAGGAGGCGCACAAGAAGGAGCTTCAAGGGAGGAAAAAAACTTAAGAAAAGGTAAGAAAAACTAAGGAAACTCTTGCTTCTTCCTTCATTAAACTTGTTCTCCTCCTTCTCCTCTTTCTTTCTATGGTTTTTGGTGTGTCATATGGGACTATTTTGAGCCTTGTTGAGAGGGAGGAAGTTAGAAATTCAAGGAGAAGCCTATAGCAAAGAAAAAAACTCTTGGAAAGACTAAGAATCAAGGTATGTATCATGACTTTCCTTGCTTCTTTCTTCTTGTTCCTCCATGTGATTTTTAGCCTCTTATAGAACAACCAAGAGGGAGTAAATTTTGACCTAAACCAAGTATGAAACCTAGGTTTTTGAGGGTGAGAAACAAGTAAATGCAAAGAAATACCAAATTAGAAAACAAGTTTCCAAAATCTAGGGATTTTGTTGCACTATAATATATATGAAGCTTTCTAGTAGTATTTTTAATTGTCTAAGAGTGTATATGGGTTTTTGAGACACCTAAAAAGCCTCACATGTGCCATTTTCTTCAAGAGAACTTGCAAAATCTATGGGTGCTCCTAGGTCTCCATTGTCTTGGCCAAGCATGGTTCTTGTACTTAAGGAGAGTTTTAAATTTTTTTAAGAGTAGAAAGAGACTAAATATGATAGAAGAACATCAAAGGAAACCTTGAAAAAAATTTAAAAGCCTTGGTTTGTGAGATGGAAGTATAGGCTTTATAATGAGACTTAAAGAAGCAACTTGTATCTAAATTCTTAGAAATGAATTTGTGATGACTCCAAGGGGTCTAAAAGGAGTCAAGAGACTTAGATAGAAGGAGGAAATGGAGCCAAGAGCATGAATTTTAGTAGTTGTTTCATTAGGTCTTATATGGAACTATTACGTAGCCATGTGAGAAAGTAGCCTTCCATAGAGTGTGTGTGATGCTAGAGCTTGCTTCCATAATGTAATTGGATCCTATTTGATATGTCTAGGCCAAAAGAATGAAGTTCTACCTCATTGCAAGTGTGTGGCCAAAAAGGGGGAGGAATAACCAAGGGAAAAGTGTGTAAATCTTGCTTTAAGGTAGCTTTTTAACTTTTCTCACGTGCATAGCTTAGTTGTTTTCTTGTCATTAAGTGCTTGTGTGTATATTTGAGTCATGAGAAATATTTTTAGCCAATGTTTACATGCATAGCTTGCATGGATTTGGTGATACCAAAAGTTACTTAGCAAGGGTGAGGATAAGGCAAAAGTCCTTAGAAATAAGTGAGACAAAGCCAAAAATCTTTAGAAAAGTGAAGGTTAATCAAAAGTTCCTTGAAAGTGGGTGAGGCAAATTCAAAAGTCTTAAGAAAATTGGGTGAGGCTAAACCAACGCCTTTAGAGAGCCTATGTTTGCTATGTATGAGTTGATGTGCCAAAGAAAGTGATTTATGCATGCTCATTAGTTGCTTGAATGTCATGTATGCATTTTTTGACATGTATATACATCCATTATTTATGTTTGAAAGGGTTAAAAATTATTGAGATTCTTTAAATCTCACTCTTTCCCCACATATGCCTAACCATGTCTAGGTGAGCCAAGTAAACCAAAGAATGGAAGCCAACAACCTTGAGAAGCGAGACTTTAACAAAGAGATAAAGAAATGGCTTGTTTATTTGCATTTTGATATCAAGAATTGTAATCATATGATATATATATATATATATATATGATGTAGACCTTTGAGCAAGTTTAAATGTATGTATAGATGATGTATATAACCATTTTGAAACCATATGAATGAATATGTATGCTATTGCCCCCAAGGAGCCTTTATGTAATATGATATACATGTGTATGAAAGTAAGTGGTAAGATGAGAATGAGCTCCATGATAATTTGGATCATTTGGCATGTTTTTATATGTTGCATTTATACTTTTAGACTTGCCCAAGTGGTTGTGGAAAGTGAAAAAAAGCATTTGGTGCCTTGAAATACTTATTTGGACTTCAAATTTGACCATTTTGTGTGTTAAACCAAAGTCTGACTAAATGAATGAATTTTCTCATGAAATTTGGTTAGCAAATAAGTCTCATCTAGAGTTTTATACAGAGCCAAAGAGCACTCAATTTGAAGCTTTAGAGAATTTATTATGATTTTTCAACGTTGGCCATATTATGCAGAAATGGTATGGTTACTGTTCACTTGATTAGTTTGTTTCTCTGTGTCACATGTGGATCAAATGAATTTCAATGCTCATGAAACTTTATAGGCATAAACTAGACATCATAAGCATTTTATAGCCACCAAGATTACCTCATTTGGAGCTTTGTAGAAGGAGAAATGAAATTTTGAAGTTGCATGACAGTACCAGTAACATAGCCTGACCTGAGTTATTATTCCATCAATTTCCGTGGGCTAAAAGCCACTGCATTGGTCTAGAATTATTTTTATCTTTAGTTAATATCCATAGCTTTCCGGAAAGTTATCATATGTATAATTTTGATTTTTCTAAAATTAGTTATAAATTTTTAAAATTCATATAAGAAATCTGAAAAATGAACTCGAGAGCAAAACATTGATTTTGTGAAATGTGGTCTAAAATCCGAGACTTTTGGATGTTTTGTGATGTATATGACTTGTGTGGATTTGTTATTGATAGAAAGTGATATTGATGAGTTCATACGGTTCATGAAGCATAAAATAGAAAAATGAAGCATTGCGTAACACAATTATTCATGCTTAAATTATGTATTTCTTTACAATTGTGGCAAGCCATGCTAATTTAAGCGCTATTAGTTCGGACAATCTGTTCCATTGGTAGATGGGCAATCCACGAAATCATGGAGTATGGACAGGGTTATTTTAAAAGGATCCAAATTACCTTTTGTGCTTTCAATTAATATAATAGGAGTTTCTTGTGTTTGCTTTGTTACATGTAATACCTTAACCTCTTTATCCTTACACAATAATCCTCTAGGCTATCTTAACAAGTATGTTGAACAGTTAAATCTGAATTTAAGCTTTGTTACAAGATGAATCTAAATGTTACACGTGCCCAATTTTTTGTGTTAATTCCCTCTTCCTCTTTGTGGGATGAAATACCTTATTAGAATATGACGACAGTTATCATAGTCAGTGAGATGCATCGTTCTTGCATATCCACCTTAGCGGAAGGAATTGTTTTCAATGCTTAAATGTGTATCCAAGTTGAAGAGAGATGAAAATTCCATGAGTGTGATATTAGAAAGAATAATTTATAATCTATTTCTTTTCATTTATTTTTATTGTAATTTTTAAATTAAATAATAGTAAAAGGATTTTCTTCCTTTTCATTGAACTCTTAAATAAAGTGGCACATGATTTTTTATTTTATTTTTTGTTTTTCCATTCTATATAAGTCATTTTATTTTATTATTCCCTCTTGTCTCACCGCAGAGTTTCTCACTCTTGACTGCATGGCCTACAACTTCGAGCCCATAATTCCTTATAATTTTATGATTCACATGAGTGATAGTCTGTTAGGGTAGTTTCTGGAGAAGACATTTAGAGTATCACATCTCTACTAAAACGAAGACTACCACGGTTGGACGAGAATGGTAATACTAGAAGTTGGCTACTGCCTACCAATCGCTGATGCAAACAGCTTATTATATGGCATGGTCTATCGTCTTAACATCCACCGTCATCACCTTGGAATAATATGGATCATCTAGGATAGATAGTTATCCTTACCCCTTTACAACAGAAAAATGATCCTTTCCAGTATTATATTTTGTGCAGATGAAGAAAAAATAAAAAATCAAAATATGCAAAGTTTAAGTTTACTGCCTTTTTTTTTTTTTTTTCCTTCAGGTGCACAAAGTATGTTTAGTGTAGAAAATCCAAATTACTTTTATAACGTCCTCCTTGCGTGGCCATTTTAAATACCTAATTCTAATTAATAGGGTGACGGCTTATATATATATATATATATATATATGTATGTATATATAAAAGAGTATCTTCAGATTACGTCAATTTAAGATTGACTGTCTTTAGATGATCTTAAAAATATACTCTTTACCGTGACTTTGTCCATTTAAAAAAATGAATTCTTTAATCCTGAGTAACCATAATATGAGATACATATCCTTAACTCATAAGCCAAAATCTCTTAGATTGCTTCCAGCCTTTAACAAGTCAATTAGGTGCCTCAGCGTAAAGACAACAAAATTCTAAATGTGAGATCGTGAGCCATATTTTACCACGCTTGAAAATTTTACAGTAAGACAAAATAAGAGAACCTTATACACCCTTTGTTTCCTTTTGAACAATCAGCATACAACTTAAAGTTACAGTAACAATTTGAATCTCTCTGACTCTACCCAAAAAAAAAAAATCAAGATCTCATCAATCCACCTTTTAATTTTTTCTAAGTTCGATGACATTAAAAAATATATAAAAAATAAGTAAAATAAAATAAAATAACTTTTATATTTTTATTTTTTAAAAAGTGATTTGATGGTTAAAATAATAATTTAGTGGATAAAATAATAATTATAAAATATAATAGATAAAGTATAAACTATGTTAAGAAAAAAATACATTTACGACATAGTCATCATTTCCCTACAGTACATGTTTTCTTTAATATTATTTTGGATTGAAGAAGCTCACATGGATGCCAGTATCAACGATAACATATATACTAGCTGCAATCAAAATGCCACTGAGAGCCATCCCCAGTGTTCCCAAGAACCAATTGAGAGACCACATCACGCTATACTTCTTTGGTTTCTTATTCTTGAGCCACATGAAGCATGGGTACGCCAATGTCACTGGCAGAGCCACTCCTCCTACCAAACCTGCCAACCTTGACAAGAATGGAATCGCCACCCCTATAAAGAAGCACAAAAACCCAAAAAAGACCCGGAAAAACGACCGAAGCCACCATGGGCATGGCTTCTTCATTCTTCTTGTGTACTGTGACTCCATGTCATCAAAAATCGGCATGCCATAGATTTGGAATGAGCACACACCATTCACTACCACAAATAAACTGGTTAACCCAAGCACAAATCTTGACACGTCATGAGAATGGAATTGGTATAGAGCCGTCAGCACTCCTCCATCTGATGGAATCTGTAAAATTTTCAGCCAATTATGAATATTAGCATAGTAGTAGAAGACAAAGTAACACATTTGCTCCCTAGATTATTAGACTTATTTAGTCTAAATCCTAGAAAATTAGTGAGTGTATAGGTTAGTTTTTAAAAATAACAAACTCGTTATATATTAATCTTATTGTCAAATGATTTAGGAATGCTGAAAGGATTAAATCGTGATGAATTTGTTATTTTTGAGTACTAATTCATACATTTACTAATAATTAATGTAATAAGCCAGGGATCAAAATGTCAGTTTATTCTTCATTGACTTGTGGTGTTTGGATGTGAGGATGCTTACCAGATGGCCATAGGCCCAATAGCCACCAATGGCCAAGGGGAATAAGCATGCTGCTATGATGGTGTAAGCAACCTTGACTCCTTTCCACATTGGCACATGAGATGGATGCTTCTCGCTTGAGGGCATAGTAGCCTACAATATGGAACAGAGACTTAGAAATTAAGCTGGTGGGGAAATTTGAAAAGATATTGGCCATTTAATTAAAAATATAAAATATTACTCCCTTCTTTCCTTTTATAGCATTTTAGAAAAAAAAAATCCCAGGGCAACATAGAAAAAATGAACAGAGAACAACAAAACAAATGCATTGCAATATTTTGAAGAGTTATTGGTGCCTGGGGGGACCCATGTCATTTACACCTTTCAATTCCCTCACCGGTCGAATAGATTTATAGTGAAAGTGACCTGCATATACTTAATTCACATCCTAAAATATCCCTCCCTCATTGAGATGAAATGAATTATAGCCATAACTACCCAAATTTTCTTCCTATTCTGCAGTTATTTTGGACTAATCCAACAGTGATTTAAGGGACAAAAGAAGAAAGTCATTCTCTGCTATTAATAGTGAATGCTTGACGCAACCCCCCTATAGGTGAAGTTTCTCAACTCCCAACTTTCAACGCATGATCTCGGCTTTACTGTCAAACCCCACCTTCATTTCCTTTTGTCTTTATTAATATAAATCCTTTTACCTTTCAATAACGTCAACTACTCAATTCCTTTAATTATACGTTTCATAACCAAGACAAACAACAAAATAACTCCAAATGGGTACCTAAGGAACTTGCAACAACCAAAAATATCTCAGTATGAAATAGAAATATCACAAACCTGAATTTCAAGGATAAGGTTGTGGCCCCTGAAAGCAAAGGCAACGATGCCGAGGGCATTGAGGACACTAAAAGCATTTTCAACGTCATTTCCAGTTCTCACAGGATTATAGGACACCCCAGGAACGCTACCCTTCGCTACAGAGACTGCCCAAATGGAGGTACAGTACCCTACAGCGGTAAGGGCACCGACGAGAGAAATCCCTGCGATTGAATTCAAGTTTGGTAATTGGGAAAGCACCACAGCCGCACAGGTAAAGACAAGGTACCATTCCACAGTAGTCATGGGTTTGGCAGTGCATGAGGCCCCACATACCACCTGATAGAACGTCCTGGCCGTTGATCCTCCTATGATGATCAGGGTTGTACACGTGCCTGCTGATAGGTACATTATTGGAAATATGGCTAAAATTTTCCCCAGTTTCTCACCTGCATCACAAAACCAAGTTAATTTTTAGGTTTATGGGTCATCCAATTTTTATTATATATTAATTGTAAAAAGTTCTATGCTGTATAAATCAGACTGAATTAATGGTTTAATTTTTTAAATACCACTATCTTCTCAATTTTTTTAAAATAAAAATTTTTAAATTTATTTTTTTAAAAAAAAAATTTCTGTAAACAAATTTTTTTCTAATTAATAAATGAGCATCTAGATAATTGTCTGTTCATAACCTGAACTTGTCCAGTTAGCATTTTTTTCTTGAGATGATATTGTGTAACAAAGAATATTTTTTAAATGACATCATTTTAACAAATTTTGAAATTTTGCTTAAATAATGTCATTTTGAAAGAAAATATCACATGGCCAAGTTTAAATCATGAGTTAATATTCACTAAGTTCTTTTTATTAATTTTAAAAAAAATTACACAATAAAAAAATCATTTTGATTGAAAGAAAATTTTTAATGAACTAAACTCTTAAAAAAATATTTTTAAAGAACCATCTTATAAGGAGAATAATTTTTTAAATTCTAAATTAATAATTTATTCTGTAAATTATTATTAAAAAAGAAAGAAAGAAAGAAAACATAGGATGAGAAAGAGACATAGAGGAGGATGAATGTTTACCGAAGGTAGCAAAGACGAGTTGAAGGTATCGGCTGTAGCGAACTCCGTTTTCGACTGATTCGTGAAGATTAACCAGCAACCACAGGGTGTAAAGCTGCCACACGAACGCCACCGTCAAACTTATTATTCCCCAAGTCCTGCCACCATCATCAACAAAACTATTCTTAATCTGAAATAAAATAATATTGAGTTTACGTAAATTCCATGAGATCACGTAATGATAACTTACCAACCAAGAATAGTGAAAGCCACAGGGAGAACAAGTGCCTGGATACCAATCCCAGAACAGAGAGTATGGAAAGCAGCATAGAACTTATTGCCATTCCTGGACTCAGTGATGGGAAGCCAAGCGTCCTGAGGATCAAGCTTTGTGAACCTCAAAGCCTTCCTCATAGGGCTCCCCAAAGGAGTAATAAACCTTGGCGTCAAATTAGATATAGATAGCCTTGGCGTCCTAGGGGTCCCAGGAGTTCTAGGAGTCTTAGGAGTCTTGCTCACGTGATGCGCACGTGCATGTGCAGCTGCAGCAGCAGGATGTGCAGGTGCCTCCTCTCCATTCTCAGCATGAAGAAGAGGTGACCTTGACAAAGAAGGAGAGTGAAACTGAGAAGGAGGACAAGACACTGGTGGGGGTGAGGACACAATAGGTGTCCCCATAACTGAAGCTGTCCTTGGCGTTATAGGTGCAGACCATATTTCCTTTGATTCTGCCATTTTTTATTTCGTGCACCTTCTAGCTCTCTCCCTCTCTTCCTCTCTCTGTATGCTGCACTTGTGAAAAAGGTTTGAGTTTGTGTATATATATAGGGGGAAAACTATTTAAAAGTCGAAGGAAGATATGCAAGTGGGTGTAGTTGGAAATGTGACTCCAATGAAAGTGTGTAAAAATAGTTGACGCATTAAAGTATTTGGATGTATAGGTTGGTAGAGAACTGTTTATTAATTATTTAAGCAATGAGTGTGACGACGGACAACAATGGCTGCTAATATATCCTAGTCGTGACAAATTATTATTATTTATTCTTAATTAATTGATCATAGCTGTTTTGAATAAATTTGATATTATTATTATTGCAAGATTGTCATTATTTTTAGGGTCTTTGCTAACTAGTACCCGAAAAGAGCAGTGATTAAAGATACATTAAATGCTCTTAAATTATGTAAAATATATTACTTTAATAAAAGTAGTTATACTAATTAATATGGGTAATAAAATTAGTTAACTTATAATTTTTATAAACAAAATTACCTTTTGAGAAAAAAGAGTTTAAGGTTTATTTTCAGGGTTAAAATTTAAGGTTTTACAAAATGAGGTTTAAGATTTAGGTTTTAAGGTTTTACAAAATTAGAAATAAAGTCTTAGAATTTTAGGGTTTTTGGGTTTTGATATTTATGTCTTAGTTTATAGGTTTAGGTTTTTAGGGTGTTCAGGAATTTTAGGGATTATATTTTTAGAGTTTATGAGTTAGGATTTCGGGTTTTAGATATTTTTAGTTTAGAATTTAAAATTTTAATTATTTGAAATTTAGTGTTTGAAGAATAATATTAAAAATATTGTCTGTATATGATAAGTGTTTTTGTAATGGTTGGTTCAAAAAAAATAAAAAATAAAAAAAATGAATTAAATGAATCATTTTCAAAAGCATTTGAGTATACTAGTCAATAAGATGACTATTTTTAATCAAAGAAATGATTTTGTTTTTAATACCTTTTTGAAGGTTCTACTAGAAGGTGCAATTTTTACGACGAAACAGCTCTTGGTCAACATTTTGCGCCTCATGGGAAATGAGACTTTCTCAACAACCCGGAGGTGAACGGAAAGAGCACAGAATGCTAAAAGACGAAATGATTAAAATAAGAGAGTATATATGTATGGACATTGGTCAATTGGGGCGTCCTTATGTCCTGATGCTAGCACGACGAAACGTGATTGTTCCAACCTTGGACAACATGGATTATCTTTTTAAATATCAACGCTTGACCCCATTCCAAATTCCTTCTATACTTAAAATATTTCTCTACTTGCTGTCAATATTAAGTAGTTATTACTAAATCACAAGTTATAATTGTTAATTAAATGGCAACTCTATCTTTTGAATTCACTGTAAAAACCATGTGAACACAAGGAACCCCTGTTCAGACATACTTGTACATGGACATACACAAATAATCTATTCATTTGACACATAACAACAAATTTTACATTTTTGTTGTCTTTATTAGATCAAATGTTTACCACTGTATAAAAAGTTTGAGCTAATGATAAAAGTGTGACTTAATTTTTTTTATAATTTTTTAAAATTGCATCTGATATGAGAAACTACACTTATTACAGGTGTCACAAATATAAATGTGAAATCCAAAAATTCTAAAGGAGAGGCTAAACTAATAAATCCAGCAGTCTTAATCAGAAATTTATTATATTTGATATTTTCCAAAGTGTATTTTGAATTTTTCTCGCCCTTTCTGGGTTTTCTTGGTGTTGACGAGTTAGTTACATAAATTTCTATCGTCAATGGTTATTTATGATATATGTACCAGCAATGAAAGAATAGAGCTGGTAGGTGAGGTAGGTTAAGGTCTTTTCAACCTATCGATGGATTGGTACAGTATATAGATGAGGCCTAATTTAAAATTGGTAGAAAGGATCGAGCCAGTTATACTCCCTACAAATTCTTCCATTTCATTCTCTTCAAACTCAGATCAAAATAACTTCCATTATTCTATTGTGTCTCCCGTTGACAAATCACCAAGTTCATAGATACTGACAATTGAGTTGACAAAGTTCATATAAAAGTATAACATGCAGGGAATACCACCACATTTTTATGATCTATTCATGACTAAAATCTTCTGCATGCATAAACAAGTTCTGAAGATTATTGACAAAACTGGTCCAAAGTGGATCAAGGATTCAAAAATCTCAAACATTCTGTTCCATGGTTTACACCCCCTCTCAAACGTATGTATCTACTACACACATATATAATAGGTTATATTAGTAATTTGCTTCCTTGAAATTCCCAATTCTGAGCTTAGAATTCGGTGCGCTAAACTGCAGTTTAAGATGTTCTGACCATTCTAGCTACAGAGAATATCAAGGATGCTATGAGTGTCGCTTTATCCACTAGGTTAGTAGGATGTACAAATTGGCACGAGAGCAAATCGAAACAATTATTAAATTTAAAGAAGCAAAATATATAATACATGTAAACGTGCAAAATATGTTCACTAATTAGTTCCAAAAAAGAATATGTTCAGTAAACCTCTAGCTCAATATTTTAATACGTTTAAATACAATTTAGGTTAGTTTTATGAAAGTTTTAATTTGGTCATCCTAGTTTTAAAACAAACAAGTTGCCTTCATATTTTGTAGAATAGTCCAATTTTGCCCCTCTGTTACATTATTTATACAAAATTTAATGTTAAATTTAACAATTTACTGACTTAAATGTTACTTATTTATCCATCGCCACTAATTCAAACTTAAATTTGGCATTCAAGTTAGCAAAATCATTAAATTTGACATTAAATTTTAGATGAAAATGTAGTAAATAAGCAAAATTGAATCGTTTTGAAAAAATAAGATAACATTACCCACTTTTCAACCAGAGGAACGAAATTGCCTATTAATATTTTCCCAAGTGGGCATTGTCTACAATCCTGATCCTTTTCTCTGTTTCCTCTGTCTGGACTAAAGTGTCTACGATCGATGGTCCAAACAGAGGAAACAGTGAAAAGGATCAGGATTGTAGACAATGCCCACTTGGGAAAATATGTAACCAACTACTATAAATAACAGGTAAGGTTGGTGAGCTAGGTAAAGTCCTTTTCAATCTATTAAAAATTCCGGCAATATATGGCTACTACATGACTTGTAGAAGTTAAACTGAATAGTGCTAGACAAGTCCAAGTTTGTAAATTCTGTTTAAGAAATACAACTCTGCTGCAGACAATCAAGTTGGCGAAAATGCTACAATGATTTCTAATAATATATATATGGAATACATTAAAAAGTATAATATCAAATAGCGTGACACTCTTAATATCTGTATGGCAGAATATTATAATTGGTATACATATCAACATTGAATAGCAGGACTCTCTTAATATCAAAATGGCAGAATATTATGATTGGTATTTTAAATAATTTATGACGACTGATATATAAAACTCGTGCTTACAAGTAGATTCAGAATTGTGACTTCTTGAATTTCAGTGCTTCAAAGCGAGCAGTGAGTTCATCATAATCCGGCAATTTGGGATGAACACGAGCATTGCTATCCTGAGCTGAAGGTACTGGTGGGGGAGGCCGGTTAGGTGGCAAAACAACAGGAGGTTCTTCCGTTTCGATCTCTTCATCATAATCTGATTCATCAAATTTAATATCTGAATGTGCAGAAGTTGGATTGTAGCTGTATCTCCTGTAACCCTTTCCAGAATACACGTTGGTAGGCATTGTATCCTCACTGTTTATGTGATCAGACCTTGGTAAGCTACGCGACCTGTGCATTTCCTCCTGGGTTTTCAATTGACAATCCATCTTCTGGCTGTTATTTGCAGGACCATTTGATTGGAAGAACCTGGGGTTGATTCCTGAGTTATTCAATTTATGATCATAAATAGATGGTTGATTGGCTTCTTCCTTCTTCGCCAGATACGCAGCAACTTCTGCAGCAGCAATTGCTTTCTTGGCTGATTCAGCTGCTGCCTCAGCAGCAGAGTTAGAGTCTTCAAAATGCATGTCACCCCTGCCTCCACCACCTGCTGATCTGATGAATTACCAGAAAAAAAAAAATTAGAAAGTAAATAACTACATAATGTGAATACTTCAGGGTTCCATATCTGATTAAATGCGTAAATTTGTATTTCACCTGGTAGTTGGCTTGTTTGTTTCCATGAATTGAGCAGTTGTCAAAGGCTTCACCGTTAAGTTGCTGGCACTAACAAAAGTGTTTGGCCCTTCCTGATGACAGAGATAAGAACCAAATTTTCAATAGAAATTTGAGAAAAAAGCCAAATAGAGCAAGAGAGAGACAGAAAACATACTGTTAGCTCTTCCGGATGCTTGAGAAGTTCTTTCTCAGATTCTGTTGTATCCCATTCAATCTGATATTCTTTAGCTATTTCCTTCATTACTTTCAACTTAACTTCACCAGGAGGTGTTCGCACTGAGAGCTTGTCGATCAGCTAATAGTCATTGCAATTGGCAATTACTAATATGAGTACTTTAGAGAAATAGAAGAAGTTGGAAGCACCAAAATAAAAAATAAGGCTTACCATGCGATTTACTCCACAGTTGGGTCTAAGATCAGTAGCAGCAGATACAAAGTCTTTCCCATACTTCTTCTCAAAGATATCTTTAAGTGCCAATAGCTCTGGAATTTCTGAGCACCTAGGGGCTGCAAATATTAAGCTAGCAATCCCTTCCTTCAGATCTGCAGGGCATTCCCTGAAATTAGTTGGATTGGCATCAGAATTTCACGTATGCTAGTTTTACAATGGACAAAAGAATTTGCCTAATTTTCACCTTTGTTTTGCTATGATTGAAAGTCTAGCCACAACTAATTCACAAAAGAGCTCAATAAACTCATTTGCCGCCAAAACATTTTGCTCTCTCATCACGTGCTCAACCTGCAAAGTTACAAGGTCTTTAGGCGAAATATCACGAAGTTATCATATCAATTCAAAATAGTGGGATCTGTGACCATCATCATACTAGTTTCATGGTAATAAATCTGTTCTTTCGCACAAAAAGGCTTTCATAATCACAACAAATGTATGCAAGCAAATAAACCCATCAAAAACAATCTAGTAAGATGATGTTAATCAATTGAGTCTATATGAACCTTTAGCCTTTAGATGAAGTTCAATACTAAATGCTTCTTTTTTATTTTGTTTGATTTTTTCTTTCTTGGGGTATGACATGTTATTATTAAAGAACAAATTTCTCATTCTTTCAAGGAACAAAACAATCACAAGCATATACTAGACTTATAGTAAAATGATGTTAATAAACTGAGTCTTCATGAACCCTTAAGCCATTAGATGAAGTTAAATATTAAATGCTTTCTTTTTTCTGGGTATGAAATGTCATTGTCAAAGAACAACCTTCTAATTCCTATAAGGAACAAGATAATTTCAAGCATATACTAGAATTATGAAAAAATATTACATGTAGCTTCCACTTAATGCTGGAAAGAAAAGGGGGTATAGAACGCCAAGAAATGAATATTATTAACTTCCATCTTTACAACTTTGAAAATATCAATTAATAAAAACCTATACTAGCTCGCCTAATTATTTAAGAGCAGGAGAAAGGGGGAAAGGTCAAAGGGTTTCCCTCATTCCATCTGATAAATATCTAGCAGGTGATATTTTCTTCCCATAAAATTTAGGAAGTGTTGTTATAATCGCATTTATGACTTGAAGATAGATTGTCATTTTCCACCCATACTTCAACTTCTCATAAACAGAAGCTTTTGCTTAGACATTTATGGCTGATCTAGTGAACAGCCTACACTATGTGCTCACTGCCAAAGAGTTAGCATCTTAAATACAGATCCGTGTTATTAAAGAAGACCATATTAACCAGAAAAATGAATCAGTAAAGGTATTTATTATCTCTTATACGATGATCTTATTGATCTATACTTCCATATTAAGGATACATGGTTTTCCTTGTATCACCTTATTTTAATTTTCAGATAAATGAGATTTAATTAGTAACTAGTGGGTATGCCAGTCACTCGATAGCTCATGATGTTTAAACAAAAGCTATTATTCCAATAGGCAAATGCTCAGTCCTAGGATCTCCTACTTTTAATCTAGTGTTTGATGGGTGAAAATTTTTAATTTCCCAAATACATAGAAACCTACTTATAAGACAATTGGGTATAAGGTTCCCATACTGGTTAAAACCAATCAGACGTGAAAAGTCTTGAATTTTGTATATATCTCATACACAAGCATCTTATAAAGAGGTTGGCAAGTACTCTTGGAATTAAAATCAACACCTACCTAACACCTTAGTGTCTAATCTAATATCTGATAGCATACTTTCCTCAGTTCTATTCAATTCGCAGCAATCATCTAATTCTTTCCATGAAAGCACAATATGATACTCTTTACTCTGTCTGAGAAACTCTTTACCCTTGGATTAACATAACTAGTGCATAATACGATACTGACCATAAAATATGGTGTATTAATTCAACAACACAAGACGGATAGCAATTAACAAGTATCAAATACATAATAAGCCCACTTAGCAATTAACAGCATCAAATATGTGATAAACCCACTTTCTTCGAAACAGAGTAACCATCCTTTTAGAGCAATATAACAGATGATAGCAGAACACTAGGAGTTCTAAATCCATGAATAACCAGGTAAAGCTAGGAGGAAAAAAAAAATCTCCACTTCTACTTTAAAAGAAAATGACAGCAGAAATTTCAGAAATAATGTATTAGTTATGGCTGTTGTGGGCAATAAACTAAAATTACCCTGATACGGGCAGTGGCATCTTGACCAGACTGGAGAAGCAATGCAATGTCTCGCCTCATCTGTCGCACCACCACCTCTCTCTTGTTCCTCAGCAGCTTTATCCTCGCCACCGCCATCTTCGCTGCCGTTTTGCTGTTTTCACCAATTCATTATGTTTCACTTAACTCCGTAATTAAACGAGAAACAAAACTAGAATTTCTGGGTTGAGGAAACTGGAAGGGAAGGGAAAGGAAGTGAAATCTTGATTTTGATTTTTTTTTTATTTTAGATTTAAATATACATTTTTTTCTTCTCTAAATTCTCCTCAATCGAAAAAAAAAATCTTGGATTTCCATCTAAATCAAACGAAATATTAAAAGTAAAATTTTCCGACACCAAACCATCCCGGCTTGGTGTTTCCGAGAAAATGTGAGAAGAAACTGATGAAACTAAAGAACTTCACTCATTCGGACCCTCCAAACATCGGCCGGAGACACCAAATTTCTGAATGAGTAAGGCAGAATAAGAATGAGAAAAGAAGAAAATGTACCATTTGGAGGACCTGAAGCCTCGGCCGAGCAGAGAGAGAACGAGCTTCATGAGCCTCTTGGTGTGGGCTGTGGCTGCACTTGCGGCAGCCATGGTTGGGACAGGGAGGGTGAGAGTGAGAGAGGAGCTTTGGGGTTTAAGGGGACGAGAAGAAGAGTAACGGTTCACTGAAAAGGAAAGTTACGAAAAGTACGTCTTTTTCTTCGTCGATGGGGGGATCCCATGGGTCCCACTTTCTCGCTCTGCTGTTATGGCTCTGCAAGGGAAAATCTAGCCGTTGGGGAGTTTGACACGTGGCCAAGGAAGCCTCGATGAGGGGGTGGAATCCTATGCAACAGGGATCTCCGAGGACTACACAACTTGACCACTGAACGGATTCTTTTCATTTGGAGCCAAAAATAGTAATTTGATTAATTGTGGGCCGTTCCATCTTTCTAGCAAATTTTGGGTTATTTAATCTTGTCGGTGGTATTTGGTAAAAAAAATTAAAAATTTAATTATAAAAATAAAAATTTTAACTGTAAAAAAAAATTTAATTGTAAAGATTAAAAATATTGACTCTATGAACAAAAATTTTAACTCTAAAATAAATTTTTGTCTAAAATGACCTTATAATTAAAATTTTTATTTTCATAATTAAAATTTTTAAATCATAATTTTTCTTTCAAATTAAAATTTTTGTTAACAATTAATTTTTTTGTTATCATAATTAAAATTATTTTCACAATTAGAATTTTCATTCTTATAGTTAAACTTTTTTTTACCACTAGATACCACCAAACATGATTAAATGGCTTAAAATTTACAGATAAATTAGACCACTTACAATTAGCTATGATGTATAGGATAAAGTCTGATAGTATAAGATGTGATAGGATAAGGCCTGATAGGATAAAACCTGATAAAATTTTAAAATTATATAGTGTTTGGTATCATACTGTATAAAATAATGTATCGTATAAGATAATATTATCATTTATTTGGTAATACACTATATAATGTTAGATAGGATAAAGATCAACTCCTTTGACAAAAATATCCTTTACTTAAAAAATATATTTTATTTTTTAAAATTTATTGTGTTATATTAATTTTTAGAAAAAAAAATATGAATAAATAAGACTTCACATAGTGTATGGTTACTTAGTAACTAAGTGACCTGATCCTGTCTGGCATATCAGGCTAAATAACTAAAGAATAATTTGGGCATATTAGGTCAGGTTGGTTATATTAGCCAATTTTAGCCAAATATATAATTTTTAAGAACTTATATGAAATTTTTATTTTTTAAGAGTCAATTTATAATTTTTACTAAATATTAAAAAAATAGTTTAATTAGTTTAAGAAACATTCTAACCTAATGTCATGCTAAACCAAGTAAATTGAATTTGATACTAAATTAATTTTTGTGTAACTTATTCTAATCCTATTAATTTTTTTAAAAAATTATTTTATAGGGACTTATATAAAAAAATATAGTGGTAAAATATAATTTTATAAGAACTTATATAAAAATTTTATTTTTTAGGCTTATTTTATAATTTTCATAAAAAATTATTTTATAAGGACTTATATGAAATTTTTATTTTTTTGGGGATCATTTTATAATTTTATAATTTGTACCAAAAATTTAAAAGTGCATAATTAACATGATCCAACCTAACCAATGAATATTTCTATAGGTGAAGGGTTAAAATCAGAAAATATTAATAATGTTTTATACATTAAAACCTAATCAGGTCTAATCCTATCCCCCAAGACATGATTAGGTTATACGTCATTTTGATGTATAAGAGAGATATGATGTATAAGCTTATACAATACATTACTTACACCAAATGATAAGTTCATAATGTATTGTATTAGCTTATACTATCAGGCCTTATACGGTATGCCAAACATACCCAAAATAACCTCCATTTCCCCGTTCAAAATGGAGAGAATCCCTTCTCTTATGTAACACCTATGTTTTATTATCTCTTTTATTTTCTTTTATTTGTATGTGGTTATATCAAGAAGGTTGAAAATTTGAAGATTGAAGCTGTTTATCATTAGATTATTTTAGAATTTGTGTGTGATAAAAAATTTTACTTCATACAAATTTTGAAAAGATTTAATAATAAGATAGTTAGAACTTTTTATACTATGTGGCATATTTAAGAGTAATAATATTATAAATTCGGATTTATCATGAACTTCAACTGTAATGTAATAATTATTATTATTATTATTATAGAACAATATTTTGTGCATTTTATTAGATTTATAAGTATAATCGCACCTAATAATTATATAAACGTTAAATCAATTCTTAGTAACTGGATTGTAGTAATAAATCTGATAAAATTAATTAAATATCATGTTATATTTAATAATTTATTATGTTATAATTAAAATTCGTAGTATCGTCACTTTATCTGACAGGATTTTTATTAAAAAGAAATCTCATAGATAATACTTTCTCTACTAGTTTAGTACCTGAGGAATGCACGGGGCAAGATTTTTTTTTTTTGGTCAGTATGATATGAAGCAATATAAATTTTAAACATTGAATTTATGTTCTGATTTCAATCCATAAAAAATAATATTATGTACCATTAACCAATGTAATGTTCTTTCACAAAGTGAAAAGCACTCATATTTTTGTAGTAGGATACACGCTTTTATATATATATATATATATATTGGTATGGTTTCATTATTTGGACTGGTATATGACGATGGAGCCTAATATAAGCAAAAATGATACCAATATATATATAAAACAAAGAGATATAATTTACATGTTAATCAAATTGAAGTATTATATAGCAATAACTATAAACTTACAAGTTAATATGCTTAATTGGTAAAGAATAGATCCCTTCAATCCAGAAAAATTAAATGGAACAAATTGATTTTTGGTATACTAATTCTACGCATTTCCCATTTTCCATAAAACCTAAAGCTGGACCTGGAGCAAAAAATATGGATGGAGCGCATAACAAAAGAGAAAGTAAGGAAGAAAATGGAGACAGACTTACTTATTTTGTTTTCCTATCTTATTTTTTTAATCAAACCACCACCTTTCTCTCTAAATATAATACAAATTTAAAAATAGAAAAATCATTTAAAAATTAAGTGAAAGAAAAAATAAGGCAAAATATGGTTCATTTTTTGTTGAATGTATTCATATCATATAAGTGAAAATTAAGTGAATTAATTTTTTTTAATTCAATGTGAAGAAGAGATTAACGTTATATATAGCACAAATCATATCATATAATATTTCTTACTGAGATGCACGTATTCATATGTAATGCGTTAAATAGCGAGCACAATAAAAATAATATCATTAATAATCTTCTATTCAAATACAGGTATCTTACACTGGGGATTTTGGAAGCAAGGGATGTAGGGTAAGCAGTGTAATAATACTAACATAACCTTTAAAGGATTAAATGGGTTTTGTATAATACGTGTTATAATTTAATATTTGTTACATTATATAAATAAAGAAATGAGACAGTATTTAATTTAATTGAACCACTCAAATATTTTTATATTAATTTTTTATCATAAATAATATTGATATAATCTTTAATGACCAAATAATTTTTGTGGTAATACATATCTTGATTTAATATTTGTTATAAGTGTAAGAACGTATTAATTTAATTGACTTATTCAAAGAATTTATTCTCATATTAATCTACTATCTAAATGATATTGAAATAATCTTTAAAGGGCCAATAAATTTTGTAATAATACATATTATAGTTTAATACTTATTATATCTTATTTGATTGAATCACTTATAACTTTTTTTAATATTAATTTACAAGCTAAATAATATTAATATAATCTTTAAAAGACCAAATAAATTTTATGGTAATATATATTTTTATTTAGTACTTATTATATTATATAAATGAGAGAATAAGAAAATATTCAATTTAACTGACTCACTCAAATTTTTTGGGCATTATTTACTACCCAAATAATATTAAAATAATTTTTAAAAAACTAAATGGGTTTTGTGATAAATTCTAATACTTTTTATTTGATAGAGCAAAGTAGGAGAGAGAGTATTTTTTTAATTTAATTGGATCACTCAAATTTTTTTATATTAATTTACTATCCCAGTAATAATACTGATGGTGTCCTTAAAACATCAAATGAGTTTTGTAGTAATACATATTTTTGCTTAATACTTGCTATATTATATAAACGAAGTGGAGGAGAGAATATTTAGTTTATTTGCTCACTCAGATTTTTTTTTCATATCACTAATGAGATAATCCTTTAATGTTCATATGGGTTTTTGTGATAATGCATAATTTAGTTCAATACTTGTTATATTATATAAATAAGAATAGAAAAAAATATTTTATTTAATTGGAGCCCTCAAATATTTGTTATGGGTTTTTGTGATAATGCATATTTTACTTTAATACTTGTTATATTATATAAATAAGAATAGAAAAAGTATTTTATTTAATTGGAGCCCTCATATATTTGTTTATATGAATTTATTATCCCAAATAATACTCATGTGATATCTAAAGGACTAAATGGCATGGGTTTTGTAATAATGCAGATTTTTATTTAATATTTATTATATTATATAAATAATAAGAGAAAAAAATATTTGATTTAATTGGCTTAATGAAAGATATTCTTTTTGTATTAGTTTTCTACTCCCAAATGACATTGAAATAATCTTTAAAAGGTCGGATATATTTTGGGGTGGGGCATATTTTGATTAAATTTTTTAAAAAAAGAAAAAGAAAAAGAATTGGCAACGCACGGTCTGATATTAAATAAATAAAACCTGGTGCTACAATTTAAAAAAAAATTAGTATATTGAATAGTACAATATACAAATTTCAGGAATGAGATTGGGCTGGCTTAGAAGCCTAATTTGGTGGATTTAATCCAGATTATGAGGCCTAGTTTCATAATCTCGTTTATAAACAAACAATGTGATTGGCCTCACTCATCCTTATGCTATGCCCAACGGTGAGGAAAAATTCTCAGTCGGTGGGGTTGGGTTGCAGATTAAGGAAATTAAAAGGCCTAATTTTAAAAATAACTAAAATTGTTCAAAATAATAAAGATATGATCCTCTTACAAATAATCATAAAAATTATAATTTAATTATATTATTTCATGGTGGGAATAGGATGGGGCAATTGGTTTGACATAATCGTCGGGGGTTACTTTGTTAATCATCTCCTGTGATGGAAAGACAATTGGAACCATGTACAGATGTTGATGCCAATTTGAGAAACATGTGAAGGATTTAGTGTGTAGTGGGTTATGTTGTCTTCCACCAGCCAACCAAATATCTACCTATGTTGTAAATGAAACCTCCATATGTGTTTTGTTGGTACACAAATTTTCTGTGTTTTTGGTAGCAATAGATACAAAGAGGCCATTCCATCTGCATGTCCCTTTTTCTCTGTCTTCAATAAACCTATGGTTTAGATAATGAATATGGACAAATCACAGAAAGAATCACTATAATTTATTTTTTTATTTTTGGATATATTTGGTGATTGAAGAATGACACAAAAATTTTTTATATAAATATGATTTTTCTATTGAACGGGGTGGCACGTTGTTTGGTGGGTTACTTTTAAAGATTCAGTGTAACTTCAATTTAATGCTTGATTTCATATCCTGCATGGAGGTGGGTACCAACAAACAAAATATTTCGTTCTTTAATTGGGATGTTCGAATCGTTCAAGTGAATTGGAAGTCAAATTTTTAACAACACAGAGATTTGAACGAAGGGGTGAATGATCGCAATCTATAATGTAAATCTTCAAGAACCGTGAAAAAGAATCTGGATATGCAATTGTCCTGCTTTCGGCTTTTACTTTTGCCATTATATCTGTTTTGTCCTGTTCTACATCACAATGGGCTTTTAAAAAAAAATTAAAAGAATGGTGAATTAGATCAACGCTTTTAAGGGTGTGGAAGCAATTTTCAGATCTATTAAGCATAGTATTCTTTCCAAAAATATAGCTTGACCTCTAGAAAGTAGAAACATACAACCAATGATTCATTAGAAGTGATGTGAAATCAAGAGGTGGTCCAATCTTTACGACGTAGGTTGATGGATAGATGATGGTTCGAGACCCGACGGAAGCAAATAGCCAACCAACGTTATAAGAATGTTGACTTGCTACTTAGACAATGCGCCTAATTACGAACACAGTAAACCAATCTACACAACGACGCACTTGAATCGAAGCACGAATTGGAGGCTTTTGCGAACTTGAATTACCAACCTAAAGATAGGTTGACAAGAAAAAGGTTTCACAAGAGCAAAAAAAAGATAAGATTCTCACAATTAGAGAAACACTCAGAAAATTTTACTACTTCTAATCTGATTCAAATGAAGGCAGAATACATATATTTATAATGTAGCTCAAACCTATTTACTGGAGTAAAAGTAAGAAACTAACTATATAATCCTAACTAAAAGATCTAAAAAATAGAGATACAAAATCAAATCTTTGTTAAAAACTGAAAAGAAAAGATAATCAGCCTAATAGAAACTAATTAATACTAATGGGCTAAACATCTTGCATTTGAAATACTATTCACGTCCTCTAACTTCAATTGGCTCTTTAAGCATCAAACTGGGCTTGAATAAGCATGATTAAGGCTCCATTTGCTTCCTCAATACATGCACTAACATTATGGGCTTCTAATTCAACAAATTGAAGCTCAATTGCTCTTTGTAGACGCTTAACTCTTTCTCTTGTTATTGGGCCATCTATCATCAAGTCCTTCTCCACACGAGCATCCTTCCTCACATGAGTCTGGTTCATATCAAGAAGTGTCTTTTTCTAATGCATATGCTTTTGGTCCACACTTGTTAACTGAATCATTACTAATCAAAGTCATGCTCTGGAACAACTTATAATTTTCATTTCTAGGATAATTCTGGAGAGAATCTTTAATTCCAGAGTTTATTATGCAGCTCCTTCAACATGGGGAAAAAAAACTTCAAATTTAAATGATATATATTGAACCTTGCATTTATATATGTAACCATTGCCAGAACAAAAAGTATATATGAAAAGAACGGTTGCAATCTTATTTTTAAAACCTTGTTTATCGCTTCTTTTTACCTTTCGAACATGACAAACTAGCTAAGCAAGATGACAAAGTCTAGGTGTTAAACTTGTTACATCCTAGTCACTTTTCCTGACTTTTGTACCAATAATCACATCCTATCTAATGTAATTATGTGGTTATACATTATTAGGAGGAGAGATGGTAAGTCTTGGTTGAAAAACAATATAAACATGTGTTTTTCATGAAATGTAAAAAGCCTAGCAGGTAGAGTCGAAAAAATGTGTGAACTAAAGGTGAAATGTAGGAAGACTGAAGGTTGGAGGATCACAAATTCCTTTGTAAATTGAGATGAAGGTATGCAAGAGTGTTATAAATGTGAATATCTTCCATCCTTTTGTAGTTAGCATGTGCTTAATAATGCCTTCATTTCATCAATCTTTCAAAAGTGTCACGCACTTAAAGCAAGAATGGTTAAAATATTCATGTTCAATGGGTAACCGCAAAATTTATCTATTATTGAGTTTGTGTATAAAATAAAAAATGAGTTTGAGTCTAAAAGTTTTTAAAGGTTCAAGGGGAGAGATGAAGAGAGTGATACTTATCTCACCCACTACTTAAGGATAGAGAAAATATTTTTTTATTAAATGTGAAATTGAAAACTATAATACCTTACCCATTTCTTAGCCATAATTCCTGTGGTTGTACTATCATTGGCACTAAATGGCATATATAAATCTCACTTCTTAATTTTCTTGTATGTTTAGCTACATGAAAGAACGAAGGATAATCACTGGCAAATCCAAAATGACCGTAATCTATAAAACCTAAGTCTCAACCCTTCTATTTGAAACCATAATAGCTGAAAGTTTAATCTTTTTTAGTTATAGAGATAAATATAGAATTTGAGTGATTAAAATGTATTAAAGTATCTTGCAGAAACCTGTATGATCTTTTCCTTGAAGCCTAAATCTGGATTTAATCTCTTTTTCAGTTGTATCTTTTTAAGAAGCCAAACTGTCATCCCCAGTATTATGATTTGGATTTTAGAGTGTCACAGAAATAAGACTAAGAACAGAAGAAGACCCCAAAATATACATACATACATATATATATATATATATATATATATAAGAGTATAAACTTTTGGTATAAATATTCAAATACATATACAAATCTACAATGTGAAAAAAGTTTCAATCCTCATCCCTAAAATTTGGATGGCTTGCAGGATTTTGGATAGAAAATTTGCCACGAATCTAGAAAGCCCTATTGAGAAATTATGTTCAAAAGGGAGGCTCTTGTTTTGATCAAACGCCTAAACACAATCTCCACCCTATTCTCAAGGCTTTCAATGGCAATCTCCAAAGCCTCCAATCTTGCATGTGCAGCCTTAATCTTCCCAACACTATCACCTTCACTTACAACACTGCTCAAGACTAAATCTACACTCTTCAACTCATTGACGATTTCTGAGTTCTCTTCATATGCTACCACACCTTCGTGCATCCATCTTGCCACCACCGACCATTTCGTTCCCTTCGGGATCACCAAGAATGCTAAAAGGGATTGGAAGATTGAAATGTTCATCACAATGACTTCCCTAGTCACTCTAATTACAGAAGCCACTTGATCATCAAGATTCAAAAGTGGGGTTGCCCCAAATTTGCTGTCCATCTGCTTCAAAGCTGTGATCTGTATCTTTACATTCTTCTTCATCTTCTTTGTGAAGAATTTATATTCAGCTACACTTTTTTCAACAATCGAATCTCCTTTTCTCCTTCTAAAAGCAGAATGAAGTGCTTGAACATTTGCCTTGATCTGCAACAATGTGTCCCTTGCGATGCCACATATGTCCAAAACCTTCACCGATCCATCTAAAAGCTCCTCCACGCATTTATCACCTTGATGGTGAGAAATCGCCAGTTGGGTTGACGACATGTGTAGAAGTTCATCCACGCAAATGTACAAATCCCCAAGCAAGAACAAGCCAGTACCTACTGAGTCTGATGTGGGTGTTGATGTTGCTTCCCAAGTCTTGAGTTTGTTGAGCTCTTCGTCTAATCTAATGGTGGTGGGGTGAGATCTAGGGGGCAAACTAATAGAGCGAACATGGTATTTGGTAGCCATGGCTTCTCTGGTTAATTTTTCTGTGTATAACCTCAAAATTGATGTGCTTTTTTCAAGTCGCAGGATCGATCTTTATATAAGGGACATTTCCAGAGGCCAAACTAGACACAGCAGAGAAGGTGAAGGCATGTGGTACACGCAAAGTTTGGTGAGATTGTCCCATCTCTGCCCAACATTGAGCTCAATTATTACATGTATCTATATCTTTGGTTATTCTACGAAAAATTGAATATATTATAGTCTAATTATAAATTTGGTATACTAAATTTAAAATATGTAATACTTTATCCTCTTATACTATTATAAAAAGTGAAAACTTTGTACTAAAATTAATGTTTGAAAATCACATGGTTACCGTATGATATTTTACGTAAGAAAAAGATTAAAAAAAAATGATGAAGACATAAAACATCATACAATATTTAGATGTTAATTTTAATTAATATTTCGATAGCTAATATTTTTTGTCATAATTTAAAAAAAATAGAGTTATATTTTAAAATTTGTATATGAAAATTATATATATATATATATATATGATGCCACACCATTGTGCACCTTGTTTTGGGGTTGTTCGTATTCTGCTTTTTTATTTTTTTCATTTTGCCCTTTCTCATCCTAATTATAATTAAACTGTAATTTAAAGAATTATACAATTTAAGGTGACGATGATTGTGAAATAGGTTTTGGGTGTATAAATTATTGTCCCCCATGTGCTGGGAAACAGATAACCTCATTAGTCATCACGTAGTTTGCTTCCTGTGGTGCCACATTACCCTCTCATTTTGCAGATATAAAAGTGGAGCTGCTTCACCTTCAAAGATGTGAACTGTCTGGATTGTCTCTATATAAAGGAGCTTACACTGCAAAATGGATTAAAGAATGGTTTTTGGGAGAGTGGAACGTGGATCTTTTGGTGGATATATATATATATGGGTTATAATGTGAGTCTTTGATAAGGTATTAGAATTTCAAGGACAAAATAATAGGTGTTTAGTTTAATGTGTGCACGAGTGGCCTGTACTCTTTTATGTCTCCTTTTTGCTTCACCAATGCTTTGATTACTCGCGGCTAGTAGATTTCGATTTTAACAGTTGAAGATTCTTAGCATTTTTCCTTTCCGTGATTATTTCTTGAGAAAATTATTGAGGGTACCTTAAGGAGGACGTGTACGTATCATGCTGGTAGGATTGACGCGTGTGTTTGTAAATAATTGTTAGATATCTTGTCCCAAGAAAAAAAATGATATTCCATAAGTATTGGCAGTATATAAACTAGGTACGTTTTATTGATGTAGCCTTATAATTCCTATAAATAAAGAAGTTTGAGATAAAACAGAAAAAGAATTAATATGAATGCAGGAAAAAATTATTTATTTTAAGTTAAATTTATTTTGCATTGAATAAACACATAACATATTTTTTAAATTTTTATAAATAAATATTTTATGAATGAATAATTTCTTATACGTGAAAATCGAAAAAAAGGAAAAAAAAAAAAGACAATTGTCAACATAAGGAGAAAAGCCAATGGACTTCTACTGATATTTTGCTATACCTAAACGACCATTGACCTAAAAAAAAGTGAATACGCATATAAGAAATATGATAACATCAAGAAAAAAAATTAGGAAAAGACGAATAGAGTAATTTTCATGTTTTTGGATGATTCATGCTTCGTACATGTCTATATTTATAGCTTATCAACTATGAAAATAAGCTTATGAATTACAATAACATAATAAAAAAATCAATCTACATAATTATACAATACCAATTCTGATAAATAAAAAAGTTAATCTACATAATTATAAAATACCAATTCTTTGATAGTTATAGGGTATATACTATTAAACAAGAGTAGATAATCTGGAGAGTCATTTTTTTATGATTATGGACATCTATATAATTGTATTATTGGAAAAATTACATTTAAGGATCCAAATTTTGTAAAATTTAAAATAAAAAACCTTAAAAATTGAAATTACCACCAAGAACCAAAATTACTATCAAGTTTTAAAGAATTTACTATTAAGGTTTAAAAAAACTACTATTAGGTTTTAGAAAAAAGTTACTTCAAATGTAGCTTTCTTAAGATCTAATAGTAATTTTCCTAAACCCTAACAGTAAGTCCCAATAACCTCGATTATTGGAAGTAATGTTAATTTTTAAGATATTTTATTATAAATTTTGTGAAATCTTGGTCTTCAAATGTAATTTGCCTTATATTATTTATAGCACTCCCCGTGAATATTCATTAACAAATAATATGTTTCATTAAAATCTTACTAGGTAAAATCCATTGGAATAAAAATCAAATGAAAGAAAAGAGTGCACAATCTTTATAATATAAGTTGTCTCATTGAGACAAAACCATGGTTAAAGACAAAAAAATATATGCAAAGTGTCTTTTACTCCCCCAAATAACAAAGGCACTTTAATTATGTTCTTCAATTTATGTATCTAATACTGTACACCAACTTATTAAATGTGATAATTGATAATACTTTATGTAACTCTAATTATGATTGATATCTATGTTACCCAATTATTAATATTAATTTATTTGTTTCTAGCATAAGTGGAAACTAACTTATCATTCATAAGGTAAAAGTAGGAAAAGTCACACCACTATTGCTAGATAATTTCAAAATATTTTCGAGAAGTAGGACTTATTAACCCACTTTTTAAAGATATTCAATCATATACAAAAGTTCACAAAATGTTATTACAATCAATCTCATGGAATAGTCTTATAAACAAAAACTAACTCCATGGCATCTACACAACTAAGTTAGGTGGCTGGGCCTAAAAGGGAAGATATAAGTTGACTCTCCTCTATGATAGTGGTCGTTTTCATACTAGTTATGATTTGAACCACTCCTACCTCTAGTATCTATACGGTCATCCACTCAATCTCTATAATGTAACTCGTCATGGGTATCTTAACTATCTAAACACAATACCACAAAGGTTGAGAATCATAAAAATTCTTAGTAAGACAATGGCAGTTTGAAAATGGATAATGGATCAGTTGCCACGTGTGTAGAAAACTTTTTTTGTTCATTTCCTTGTCTATATGAGAAACCATAACATCATAAAAGCAAATAAATAACATCATATAATTATATGATTTATTTATACTATCTAATAGCAAACTTATAAATCATCAAGCCACAACCAAAGGTTATTAGTGAACAACTCATAATAACATACTTAGCATAAACTTAGCATATCACATGGCATCTCATAAATTAGTCATAATCACATTATTAGATGATAACATTATGTAATATCATAAAACATAAGCCATGCATATGATTTATTAATTAAATCTTCTTATAATCATTATCTAAATTCAACACATTTTGGTTTAGATGCAAAAAGTGATTCAAAATGGACCAAAATTGGTTCCAATTGGTTCAAAATGGACCACTTTAGTTCATGTGACTACTTGGGCATGTTTCAAATATAAAACATAGCATATATGACTAGTTTATCATGTCCCAAATATCATGCAACTCAAATCCACTCTCCCACTTGCCATTACATACATGCATTTCATGGCACCCACATAGTCAATTTGTATAATACCTCATATTTATATTTAAAAATGATATTTATATCATAATTCCATGCTTTTACATTTGTAGGAATCGTTACATCACAAAATATATATGTATATCTTTGTATGTGTAACAAAATACACAAAATTTTAGACTATTGTCAAGGTATAGTATCTCATGCTCTTTAGTCTCCATCTTTGCCTCCTTGATGATTCCCTAGACATGGTTAGGAATTATATAGAGAAGAATGAGATTCTAAAAATCTCAATAGTTCATTCATCCTTTAAACACACTCATATGACATATTTAATGTCAAAGAAAGCAAGCATACATATGTAACACTCAAATATCCAACATACTCATACATAAAGAATCATATGACTCTATCAAAGTGAAAACAAGCTCTAGAGACTTTTGATCTAGCCTCATCCAACCATTAGGGACTTTTGGTTGGGCTTCACCCACTTTTAGAGACTTTCGACTTGGCCTTACTCATAACTAAGACTTTTTGGCTTTGTTTCACCCATATTTATAAACTTTTGGCTTCACCTCACCCAAATCAAGGGACTTTTAGCATAACCTCACCCATCAAGAGACATTTCAAATTCAAATGCATTCAAATGCCATAGAATTGCATAAAGTCATGAAGTAAATAACAACATACATAATTTGCAATCCATACACATACAAGTAATCAATGACACTTAAGTAACCAAAGTAAGCATATAAGAGTAGATGAAGAGCTTCCTTTATGTGAGAAATCAATTCAATTCCTTTCTTGCTCTTGGTTTGCCTTTTTAGCCTAACACCCACACTTTAGGGAAACTTCACTTTTTTGGCCTAAACACACTAAATGAAGCACAAAGTTATCAATGGAACCATTTTCATGCTCATTTACGCCTCATACATACTAATTAAAAGTTAGGTTCTCATATGGCTTAATCGAATGGCATAATGAAACAACCCTTATAATTCAATATCTTGGCTCTAAGATTTCACCCAACATGATTTATATGACTCTATTAGAACTCATTAGAGCTATCATTAACTTAATTCAAGGGGTCTAACACCAAGCTGCTTCTTTATGTACAATAGAACCTTAAATTTTTATCTTTCAAAATAAGGTTCTAAATTCAAACTAATGGTTCTTTTGGTATTTATAGTTTACATCTAGACCATTTTTAGCCTTAGAATCAAAGAAAACTCTCCCTAGGTACCACTTATAGCTTTAAGTTGAGACATGCATTCCAAATGGGCCTCCATGTTCTTTATTCAATTTCCTTGGAAAATGGACACCTATGAAGCTTTCTTGGCCTCTTCTTAGCTCAATTATACTCTTACATATATTAAAATATCCTTATAAAGTCTCATACTTTCTATGGTGCAATGCAAACCCTAGGTTCCAATTCTTGCAATTTATAACGTTATATTTGATTATTTTGGTTCCATATTAATCTCCATGCTTTAAAACCTCTAAAATTACCATGGTTTAGCCAAGAATCAAATCCCTCAAGGAAACCTTCATCATGACTGAACCTATGAAAGCAAAGAAAACCAAGAAAGAGCAAGCCATGGCCATGATATTATACCTTGTTCAATTCCTTGCCAAATGGTGGTTCTTATGCTCCTAAGACTTCCTCCAAATTCTTCCCTCCTTCTACTGAACCAACCACAAAATTCCACCATTCAAAATATTAAAACTATATATATATAAAAAAAAGAGAATAACTTTTACAAAGGCTAGAGTAGCAAAAATTCTATATTTTCTTACATATGATGCTTTGTTTTCTTCCTTCCTTCCTCTACTCTTCTCCCATGTTTCAATTTTGTTCAGAGATGGAGAAAGTTGGTTTTGGAGGGTTAAGGGACGTGTTAGCCTGCTATAAAGAGAAAAAAGTGTTTTATAACATTTTTCAAAATGCCTATTATGTGCCTTTACTTCAATTCCTCTGTTTAAGCTTTTAACTCTTTTTCTAGAATTGTCTTTTTCATCATGAAATTTAGATTCTCTAATTTATTAAAAATATTTTGTTTCAAATTTACAGGATTTAATACCTTACAAAACTGTTCGCTTAAAGTTTCAACCACCTAATAGCCTAAATTGTATATCGAAAGATTTTTAACCATTTTGACAATTTCTATATTTTTTTAGGCCTCTAAAAGCCCTAGCGAGCTTAATTTTATTATTTAAAACTCTTTTTTTTAAGTTTTAAAAAAGGTTTTGAAATTACAATTTTGCTACTGGCCTTCAGTTCACCCTGTTTAGTCTTCCTAGCTCTAATTTTAAACTATTCTTTGTTTCTTAACCACTTTTTTAGATGTTCTAATTAACATCTCATTCTTAATTAGCTTTAATTTGCTTTACTTTAGGATTCTCTTATATCATCATATTGATTTCAATTTAGTTTCTAAAAAATCAGCAATTATAGCTTCCATCCTTTTTTTTTTCACAAACAACATAAGAGCTCTCAAAGGTGATATAGTTGGTTGAGTAAACCATTTAGATAGCAAATCCTCAATTTATTTCCTAAGTTCACTTAGTTTTAAGGGAGACATCCTAT